>PVIH01007260.1:0-40000 GCA_004025045.1 Sigmodon hispidus | reverse complement strand
ACCTGTCGAGAGAGTGCTGAAGCCTTGGCAACAAAGGTGAGCCTGTGTAAGCCAGGGGGTTGTGCCTGGGCTTCTGTATTCCAACTCCTTGTCTTCTAAGGAGGGGCAGCTTCTCCTGCTTTTTTGTAATTCTCTGCCCAGTTGTCTGCTCTGAGAGGGAGGTGTAAAATCCCAAATCCTGGAGTAAGATTCTGTAAGTATCTGACTGTATAGAAAGTCCATTTCTGACTATAAAAGCCGACTGTGTGTGTGTGTGCGCGCGCGCGCGTGTGTGCTCAGCATTTGTATTTGTGTCCATTTGACCTGGGAGAAGTAGTCCTTGGGATAGACTGTTAGACTAGACTTTCCCACTCTCTAGGCATGTGGTTATACTACTGCTGAGACTGACCCGGTATTGCACACAGCACTGAGAGTTTACTGCTGGAGTCTGATGAAAGATTCAGCCTTACATTTCAGGTGGTTATTTGTGACAGCAGAGGGAGGGCATGTGGAAGGTGACCTCCATCGAGCCACTGATTGCCTCTAGCTGATGATTTTACCAAGTGTGTAATTTTCTATATTCTGTCTCATCAAAATTACATTATTATTAAAGAACGTTTTTTATCTCTGTCTTATGTATTTTAGGTAAAAAGCGTCTATCAGAAAATGGATTACAGCAATTTCCAACCAAATTTCATTAGTAATGCCGATGTGTGCTCCCCTACCCCCGTACCACTCACCTTCAAAGTAGTTTTTTTGGATGTGACTGAAGTCTTGCTATCAATAAATAGACAAATAAATAAATATATTTAATTTGTATGCATTAGCAGTGTGCTTGCCAAAGGTATCTGCTTAATTGTTTGCATAATGACACTGTACTAGAATTTATAAGATACTGAAATCAGAGCTTAACTAGGAATATATTTACCTGTGTAACTTCCTTCCTATCTAATGTATGCATAGTATTATGGGTCACTGCTTTGGAAACGCTGATAGAATGGGTCTGCTTACATTGCTTTCACTCGCTTGCACTCCTAGCTTCTCAATCCCTGATACTGGCTGTTTTTTTTCATTCCCTTTACTTCTGGGATGAGCAGAGAAACAATGTATTTGCAAAACTTTGTTTCTCTGAATCTTCTCCTTGTCCAAGGGTGCCTGTATGTTTCATACATTCAGATGAATACATTCCTGCCTTTTAGAATAGAAATAGTTTTATGTCGGCACATACATGCATGTCTTATTTCTAGTTAAATCATTTGAAACATATGTGACTCTGAGCAAGCTAGTTCTGCTTCCTGTCATGTCTTCTAGATGGCAAGGTAGAAAGCGGTTGCAGCAGAGAATAGTGTGTGTGGGTGACTGACTCTTTTTCATGATACTCTGTAATTGCTGATCCAAACATAGCCTTCTTTAAACATTATTTTATCTCTTCTCCTCTTTTGTATATTTTGTGTGTATGATGATGATGTGTGTTTATGTTTATTATAGGTATGTGTGTATATGTGTATGTGCATGTACATGTGCATGTGTCTGTAGCCCAAGGTTCACCTCAACTTTAGGCATTTTCCTCTATCACTTTTGATCTAATGTTTAGAAGCAGAGTCTCTCACTGAACCTGGAATATGCTGTCTTAGCTAGACTGGCTGGCTGGCAGGCAAGTCCCTGGGACCTGTCTGTTTCTATCTCCCCAGTCTTGGAGTCATAGTCATGTTCCACAAGCATGGTGTTTTACCCAGATGCTGAGGATCAAAACTTAGCTCTTTGTGCCTGTACTGCAAGCACTTTACTCACCAGTCTGTCTGTCCGTCTTCCCAGCATGCCTTTCTTGTTTTAACAAGTGACGTTGGTGAAAGAATATGTCCCTTTGAGCTATAATTGTTGGGTTTTTTTTTTAAACTTTATTATTTATTTATTTATTTATTTATTTGCCTTGGTGTTTGCCTGGAACTGGAACTACAGACAGTTGTTAGCTGCCATGTGGGTGCTGGGAATCGAACCCAGATCCTCTGGAAGAGCAGACGGTGCTCTTAACCACTGAGCCATCTCTCTAGTCCCTGTTGTTTTTTTTTTTTAAACATAAGGGTTTTCTTAAGAATTCCATAGTATGCTGCAAAGCTGTGGGGTGATGGGTGGTTGATTTCTGCTCATCCCCTGACTCTGCTCCCGATCCCCTAAGCCTACTCTTATAATGGGCCCCTTAGTGCACGACATTTGTCTCCTGATCTATACGTCTTCTTAAAAATAGACACATTTTGTTTTCAAGGATGAACTATTGGAACTTGAGGGGGAAAGAAGTCTAAAAATGGAGTTTGTAGTCAGAAGTTTTTCTGTCCCATCTGGGCCCTTTAGTCTGGACAAAGCTCTCCCACCCACAGTCCTGCAGCTGCTTATAAGATACTCAGAGGCTTATATTAATTACAAACTGTTCGGCCTCTGGCTCAGGCTCATCACCAACTAGCTCTTGTAATTTAACCCATTTCTATTAGTTTATTGTATTGCCACATGTTCTGTGACTTTACCTGTGTTCCTTTACATCTTGCTTTCTGGGTAACAGCTTGCAGCCCCCCTCCCTGACTCTGCCCTCCTTCACCTTTATCTCTGCTTGGATTTCCTGCCTGCCTCTAAACTGCCTTGCCATAGACCAAAACAGCTTCTTTACTAATGAATGGTAATAAAGCATATTCACTGTGTACAGAAAGACATCATACATCAGGAGTTAAAGGGACTGGAGAGATGGCTCAGTGGTTAGGAGTATGTACTGTTCTTACAGAGGACCCAAGTTCATTTCCCAGCACCCATATTAGGCAGCTCATGTAGAACCTCAGCTGGAGGAGATCACAAGCCCTCTTCTGGCCTTTATGGAAACATGTGCTCTTATACACATATCAACACAGGTACATACACACAAAATTTAAAAATTAAAAAAAATTTTGTTATTGTTGTTGCTTTTGGTTTGTTTAATTTTTTTTTTCTCTAAACAGGGTTTCTCTGTGTAGCCCTGGCTGTGCTCTGTAGACAAGGCTGGCTTTTAACTCACAAAAATCCACTTGCCTTTGCCTTCTGAGTACTGGGATTAAAGGTGTATGCCACCACCACCTGGCCAAATGGAACATTCTTATGGTACAATTTGACCTCATCATTTTCTTATGACTACTCTGCTTTGCTGAGACATGCAGGCTAAGTTGTTAACTGACCAGGTATTTGAAGCCATATAATCCAAAGCTGTTTACTACTTTCTTTATTGTACCATGCCCCATGTAACCACTATGCAAATTTGTATATAGCAATGAGTTCAGCTAGTGTAGGGTGAAGGCAGGTTTCCTTTTTTACTTTGGGTTTTAGAGAAGTTCCAAATGAGTATCACAGGATTACCTCTATAACCAGACCCTCCCCCCATGATGACATTCTTTCCCTAAAATGCATGAGTTTGGACTCCCCAAAATGTCTACATGTAATACACTGAGACTTCATTTGTTTAAATCTTGTATTTTTCTTTCAAAGGATGAGAATGGTCTGGTGCTGCAGGGTCTTCTTTCTGGAGCATCTCCTTGCCTCTCTGCAAATCACTTGTTTCAGCATTTTGCTCCAGGTTCCTTTTACTCACAGTCCTTTAGTGAAGAGTGGTCGGCATCTCCTCTGATGGTCGGACACATACAAACTCTTCATTTCAAGCATCCACTTTTCTAGAGAAAAGATCTGATTGGCTAACTGTGGGTCATGTGCACAGATTCTGGCCGTTTAGCTGTGGCTGATGGCATTGTCTTCCCACAGAAACCAGGAGAACAAAAAAAGAAGGGGATTTGGGAAAGAAGACCTGTATTTGATAGTTTCAGCAGAGCATCAAATAAAGAATTTACTTGAAAAAAAGAAATTTTTATTAACACTATTAGTGGCTAGAAATGCTGATATTTTATCTGAATTTCTTGTGTTTCTTCCTCATTTGTGTGTGTATGATTGTGGGTGTATTCATGCTCTAGACTGCAGAAGACAGCTTTGGGGAATTGGTATTCTTTTTTTTTTTTCCACCATGAGTTCTGGGAATGAACCATAAAAGCCAGAAAGAGGATATTTGAACCCCTGTAGCTGGGCTTCAGGTCCTCAGCTTTAAGTGCTTTTACCCACTAAGCTAACTTGGCTGCCCCTGAATTCTTTGTATTTTTTTAATTTAATTTTATGTGCATTAGTGTTTTGCCTGCATTTATGCCTGTGTCCGATCCCCTGGAATTGATTTAGACAGTTGTGAGCTGCCATGTGGGTGCTGGGAATTGAACCCGGGTCCTCTGGAAGAGCAGCCAGTGCTCTTAACCACTGAGCCATTCCTCCAGCCCCCCTTGTGTTTCTTAATGTTTGTTTATAAGCAGCATTTTTACAATTTAAGCTGCTGTAATGCAGGGATGAGGCATCACTTAAAGTAAACTTAATATTAAAGTATGTGAGTAATTTGTTAATTGACTGAATTTATCTGTCACATCCTGTTGTGAATGTTAATGTGTAAGACAAAAAAATATGTTTAATTCGTTTATTTAAAAATCCAAGATACTCATTTGACTGCTGATAAAATAATCATTTTTTTCTGTTTTATTCTTAGCTAAATAAAGAAAATAAAACATTGAAAAGAATCAGCATGTTATACATGGCCAAACTGGGACCAGATGTAATAACGGAGGAGATAAACATCGATGATGATGATGATTCGGTCTCTGACACAGATGGTGCAGGAGAGACTTGTGTGTCAGTTCAGTGTCAGAAGCAAATGAAAGGTAGGATTCCACTGCCGTGACTGAGTATGACTTCTGCCAGGACAGGGCTTCACATCTCTGATGGCACTTCAGAATCACATGAGTAATTTTGAAAATACATGGGATTGGAGAGGTAGTTCAGATAGTAAGAGTACCTCCTGAGCAAGCATAAGGACCTGAGTTCAAATTCCCAGAATCCACATCAAAGCCCACATGGGTGTACATACCTGTAATACCAGAACCAGTGGGGTGAGGTAGGGGGTGGGGAGCAGGGGGTGGGAGTGAGGATGTGTCCACAGGAAGATAACTGGGATTTGCTAATCAGCCAGTCTAGTTAGAACATCAGCAAGCATCAGGCTTAACACAAGACCCTGTCTCAAGGGGATAAGGTACAGAATGACAGGATAAGATAACTGATGTCTGCCTTGGGCCTTTATACACACATGAGCACACATACACTGAAATAACTTTTGAGAGTACTAATGCCCGGGTCCTACCATGAATATTTCTGACTTAATTAGCCAAGGGAGCCAGAGGAGCCTGAGTGAGAGTCACAAGAGTGGTCCTCTTTCTTGCTTGGTGGGTTGCTTTCATATTTGGAATGAGGTGCCTTCAAAGGTATGGCCTGACTGGAAATGGGAATTATCATAACCTTAAGAACTTAGATTATGCTTTATTTTTATTTTTTAGATTTACTTTATACATGTAAGTGTTTCATGTGTGTGTGTGTGTGTGTGTGTGTGTGTGTGTGAGAGAGAGAGAAAGAGAGAGAGAGAGAGAGAGAGAGAGAGAGAGAGAGACAACTGTGGTTAAAACTATCTCTTACTTTGCTGGTAGTAGAGCCAGGTATACAGAGAGATCTTATCATGTGTAAAGCCCAAAATGATTTAATCCCCACCATCAAAACTAACTCTCTCTCTCTCTCTCTCTCTATCTATCTATCTATCTATCTCTCTTTCTGTGTGTGTGTGTGTGTGTGTGTGTGTGTGTGTGTGTGTGTGTATTTAGCTAATGCCCTGTATTTATTTGGGTCTCTGTTGTAATCATTGGAAGATCTTTTGTTAAGATGTTGGAAAATAGGTTCTTGTTTCAATAACACATGTGGCTCTGTGCATGTTCAAAAGTCAGACTTATTATTTTGTAAGGAGGAAAGGATGCTCCCTGACGTCACTGGGCTCCTCAACCAGTGACAAAATAGAGGATGATGGTTGGAAGGGAGGGGTTGTCATGGCCTCTGTTCATTGTTCTCCCTTCTGAGTCTTGAACAATATGGTCTCATGTTTTCCCTTCTGGAATTAGTCAGCTGATAGAGAAAGTGACTTAGAGTTGAGTTCTTGCAACTTATAAATAATGATGTGATCCCCACCCCCCGCCCTTGAGAAGGGTAAGGTTGAAAAGCTATTAAAAACAAAAGTGGCAAAGTGGCAGAGCAGAAGGCCCAAACAGAAGCTTAAGAAGCCCAAGTTAATCAGCGGGATACTTTGAGACATCGCAAGAGTTGCTAATATATTTCATCCTTGTAACATACTTTTATTAAATCATAATAATAAATTATGAAACAGAATGCCCACAGCTCTGGAGAGAAAATTGCTTGTTTACATTTTAAAGTCAAGATTTCTGTTTTCTCAGACTCTGAATCTCCAGGTTAACTATGCAGTTATCTGTTGTGACCCCTTTATGGGTCAAATGATTCTTTCACAGAGGTTACCTAAGACCATCAGAAAACAGATAGTTATGATTTATAACAGTAGCAAAATTACAGTTATAAAGTAGCAACAAAAATAATTTTATGATTTGGGGTCACCACAAACATGAGGAATTGTGTTAAAGGGTTGCAGCCTTAGGAAAGTTGAAAATGCTTTACATTGTGCTGTATCAAGAGCCTGTGGCCATTGAGAAATAGAATAGAATTTGGTAGTTTGTCTCTGCTGAAAACCTAAAAGGATTCTTTTGTTGTTGTTTGGTTGTTTTCTTGTTTTTTGTTTTTGTTTTGTTTTGTTTTATTTTTAAAATACCACATAGTATTTTAGAGTATGAGTTTTTGATAGATTGCAAAGAAAACTCACTTTGGTCTCTTTAGCATAATGAGATTATTGAGACTACCTGTGTCAGTTACTGTGTGGCTGGGGTGGGCTTCCATGTGACATTTCCATTATCCCTTTGTTTTTCTTTCCTTTAATTAATTGTTAGTTAACCTTAACCACAAACCGCATTTTCAGTTCTTTTGGCCACCTCCCCATTTTCTGAAACTAAATTTATTCCAGATGCAGCCACTATGGAAATCAGTACAGAGGTTTCCCGAAATAAAAACTAAAACAATCAAGACCAGAGGAGAACTAGCAAGTGATGCAGATATGTATATACCCAAAGGGCCCTGCATCCATTACAGAGACACGAGTATCTGTGTCTGCTGCTGCTGTACTCACAGCAGCAAAGAAATGGAATTAGCAGTCCATCAACAGATGAATAGATAATGGCAATGTGGTACATATACACAATGGAATTTTATTCACTTATTAGCAATATGGCTTTGGGGTAAAGTGCTTGCTGTGTGAGTATGATGGCCTGAATTTGGATCTCCAAACCCATGTCAAGATGGACAGGTAGCACATGTCTGTAGCCCAGCACTCCTAGTACATAAGAGTTGGAGGCAGATGAATCCTCAAAAGCTCTTGAGCCGACTAGCCTGGGCTACTTAGAGGTAAACAGCAACCAACCTTGGCTCAAAGATGTTGGAAGGTGTGAACCTACACCCTGAGTTGTATCTAATTTCTACATGTGTGTTCGCATGTGTATACTTACAGTCATATATGTGAACATGCACAGATGTGTACATTCAATGATGGAAAGGAAAATTAATTTATAGAATTTGTAGGAGAAAGAATGGAACTGGAAATATTGCTTTAAATAAGGTAACCAAGGCTCAGAAAAGCAAATACCATATGATCTGTCTCACTTGTAGATCATAGCATCTAATTTTATCTTTGTGTGTTTGTAAAAGAATGTGTATCGGTAGATGGCATAAAGTTAGAAGCCCACGGAGAGGAAATAGGGTTTTAAGGAGGGTGGGTACTAAAAGACCCCAAGGGAACCCTGGGAACTGGAGAAAACGAGTGGAGTGGAAGAGAGATGAGAGGTGGGAAGGGGGTGGGGGACAAAAGGAAGCCTGTTTGTTACTTTGCTAATAAAAACATAAAATAGAATTTCTTTTAATTTCCTTTCTTTATAATTACAGAACTCCGAGATCAAATTGTGTCCGTCCAAGAAGAAAAGAAGGGGTTAGCCATCGAGCTGGAAAATCTCAAGAGCAAGCTAGTAGAGGTGATGGAGGAAGTAAGTACCTCAGGCCAAAGGGGCTAAGCCCTTGGCTTTCTAGCTTACAGCTGGCTTAGCATTAACTAAGTTACAAAGCTAACTTTTGATACTAGCACCATGTGTCAACTTTCATTTCAAATCCCGCCCCCCTCCATTTCAGTGATTCAGAAAAAGTACAGAGAGCAAGATCATGAGCGTGCATCACTTCCTAGCTTAGCCAATCAGACTGTAAGGCAGCCCTGGTGTGTGTGTGGTGGGGGAGGCATTTGGTCACTCACTTTGTCTGGTAAAAGACAAGTTTGTAAGAAAGATGATTCCTGTCTCAGGTCACACACTCTGTTACCATGATGAAGAAAGATGAGCATTGGGTTCAGGGGACAGCCAGCTAGTGGAGGATGGGCCACTGCTAGATATGCTTCTCAAACAACAGAAAGGATGGGTGGCTAAGAGGTGCAAGGGGTGATTTAGGAGAACCTGTTCACCTTGAACTGCCCATAAGCATGGGGTTGCTCCATTTCCTTTTATTTGTAATGAGGCTTCAAGGATCTGCCTTCACAACCTTTAATTTGTGCCTATGGGTCTCAGATTATATAGTCTGGAGTTTCCCAACAAGTGTTTGACAGCATTGTGGAAGGTACAAGTGTCTTGATTGGTCTATGAGTGAGCAACCTCACCTGGTTAGCTCCCTTCCTGGATAGTTATCAGCTCTTGAGGGCTGATAGATTGGGCAGCAATGCCCTCCAGCTTTCCTGTCCTTTCTGTCCCACCTAAACATAGAGATCCTGGGGGAAAAAGAGGCAATCTTGGGAGGGATTTCTGTCAGACTTTTATATCACTTACTAATGCTAAACAAAGCACAAAATAACAAATAGATTTATATGAAGAGAAAAACCAGTTGATGGACTCTCTGGAGGTGCTGATAGACTTTAGGCTGTGTCTGGGGCTAGTACTGTAGTTTTCTTCTTAGTGTAACTACTAGAGAGGAGAAGGGAAGCATTGTTACCATCTGTCCAGCTTCTCAGGGGTAACTACAGGAAAGGAGAAGGGAACACATTGTTACCATCTGCACAGCCTCTTGTGGGTGTTGCTGAGGACAATTGGGGTTGTTTTTACTGTTTTCAAACATCTAGAAAGAATCAAGCAGAAGTCAGTGGTTTTGCTCACATCTGCTCAGCTTATTTCACAGCCAGCCAGCCAGCACAGTCATGGTAAAATTCAGGGACCACCCTGCAGCTACCTCTTCACTTCATGCCCAGCTTCCTAAGCAGCTATTTTTCAAACGTGGTGTTTATCTTTCCAGTGTGTGTCTTTACCTGATTAGAGCAGTACAAGGTATTTTGAGTGTTTTTAGAATCTTTAAGTATACTTGTCTTTTGAAATTCAGCACAATTCATTTGACAGGTATCTGCCTTGGTCTGGGTAGTTTTGCACTAAAAACAAACAAAAGAAAAGAAAACTGCTATATGGTATTCTTTTCTACTAATTGGTGTTAAAAGTTATTTCAGAAATTTAAGTTTCAGAGACAATATCACAGATCTACTTTATTGGACTAAAAGTCATCAAAGTTTAAAGTTATCTTTTTGAAAAATGTTTAATATGTGATTTCTATAAACATAAAATTGAAGTTCAAACTAAATGCTGAAGTTGAGTACTTGCTGACCGGCTGAATGATAGGTATGTTTTGTGGGGGATCACAACTTGGATTTTTGCATTAAAAATGTGAGTGGGTGACACTGAATGACTGGAATGGCTTCCCTGTGTAGGATGGGCCCAATGTCTTTGAACATGTAAATGAGCTGTGCTCAGGTGTGGCTTGAAGTGAAGTTCCACAGAAAAGCTTTAATGCTCATGGTGAAGGAGCTGATGGGCATGGCCACTTAACAAGGAAACTTCATACTAAAAGTAGAGCAGCTATATGAGGGGTCCCTCATTGTTGCCATATGTCTTATTTACAACTGTGGGTGTTTTGTTTTTTTTTCTTCTCCAAATCTTACATTTGTAGGTAAATAAAGTTAAGCAAGAAAAAGCTGTTTTAAGTTCAGAAGTTCTTGAGCAGAGAAAAGTCTTAGAAAAATGCAACAGAGGTATGTCTTTCCAGTCTTCATTTTTGCCAACATATTTTGCTTACACATATCAGATGTTTCTTTACAGCTGTGCCTACAGTTGATGTTTTTCCTAGGTTGTATTTTGCTTAGCAGTGATTCTTCCTTGTGTCTATTATTTCATCACTGAGGACATTTAAAAGGAACTTTTACCCAGGCATGAGGGCATATACTTTTAATCCTATCTCTTGGGAGATAGAAATGTGAGTCTGAGATCATCTTGAGCTATACAGTGAGTTCCAGGCCAGACAGGGTTGCATATTAAAAAAAAACTGACAAAATGTCTCCTTGTTCTGGTATCTCAAATAATTTCTCTTTGTGTCTGAAATATGACTCGGAGCCTTTAGTGACCAAGACAGCAAGGGATTTATAACCATTCAGATGAGTTACATAAAAACAAATCTGGTGATGAGGAGAATGGGACCCAGCCTACTTAGAGATATGTTTCTAATGGCTACATAAGAGAAAGTGACATGTTATTTGATAACATCTGATTCTTATTGTCAAACATGGCGTGAGTCTCATGGGCACCACTTCTTATGTAACAGTTTAGTACAAGGAGAGATACTGAAATGTAGCTCTACAAAGGTCATCCTGATGGAGAGGACTGTGAAGGCTATATTGGTTTATTTTTTGTTAGAATCATAAACTACACAAGGCTGGAAGCTTTTAAATGAGTATAGATTCCCAGCTTCAGATATTATCCAGGAGTATGATCTCGTTATCTCTTGTCTCTAGGAAGGCCTCCTTGATGAGATCACATCATCACAGTGATGGCATCACTCTCATGGTGGGAGTGTGAGATGTGACGGAGAGATCATACTGCAAGAGAGGGACTGGACTTTTACATTGTAACCCACTTCCTCGAAAGAAAGATCAGCTTTAATTCCCTCCCAGGCAGCACCTGCATAAACCTACCTGGCAGTGAGCCCCTCTCTTAAGGTCCCTCCACCTCTTTCTTACTGCTGATATACTGGGGACCAAACATGCACCTGTGCATCACTGGAGGCCAAACCACATCCAAAAAGCAGCAGCAGAGGATTAATGTTTTTTGTTCTCCTTTTGACCTGTCCTCAGGGCACTCAATTTTGTAGTTCAGAAGACAGGACACGAACAGGACTTTCTACACTGTCCTTGCTACCCTTTGTGTTGCTTATTGTCTAGAGTTTTTGAAGAAAAGGCCTGGCAGCTAAGCATGGGAGATGGATGAGATGGTCCCACTTCAGTGTATACAACTTGTATTCTCTGTATACTGTGTAGAAATGGAAAATCACCACATGGCTCTTGCCTTCAGGAAGCCCCCTATCAAGAAAGAAATGGGGATATATGAACATGCCACTTGAGCCAGACTAGTTCTTTTCAAAATCCAAGTCAAAGGGACCTAGACACGGGGAAATTTACTTTTTATTATAGTGTACTGGACAGAAGAAGAGAGCCGATAGTCCTGCCCGGGGCTTCAGATACTCATGGTCTTCATTGTTCTCTTTGTGAAAATTTCTTTTTTTAAATAGGTTTGAAAGTCATTTAGTCCTCAGGGACCTATAATTCCCAGCACAAACCACCACTTACATTACTTTACTTGAGTTAGACTATTCTGCTTCTGTCTAAGGAGGCAGTAGTTTACGGAGAACAGAGTTTGAAATTCTATGTCATTACACAGCAAACCCATCCTTAGTCAGTTAGGATTGAAGTGCCCGGTGGAGCAGAGTGTGAAAGCAGCCATTAAGAGTATCTTGGCGGGAGTTTATTGATATGACTCAGCTCAGATCGAGGCTCTTCAGCAGCGGTCTGCCTGCATTGTGCTGTGTTCCTAATGGCGTCACAGCTCCCAGCACCCTGCCCACATCATTATTTAACAAAGTAGGCCACATAATGTCGAAAGCAGCAAAGATTGCATGCTGTGTTTATTTGACAGGACTTTTTCTACAGTATTTCTTTTTTGGGGGTGTGAGGGGGACAGGATCTCACTGTGCAGCCCTGACTGGCATTTTTCATATATCTGTTGACCTACCATGTGTACCCTGCCCTATGAAATGGCTGTAATGTGGTTTTTTGGTGTTTGGTCTTTAAGAGACAGAAATGAGAGGGCTGGAGAGATGGCTCAGTGGTCAAGAACATTTTTGTCTTCTTGTTAAAGACTCAAGTTTAGTCCCCAGCACCCATTACTCTAGTTCCAGGAGATCTGATACTTTCTGACCTCCCTGGACACCAGGCATGCATGTGGGCCCCAGACAAACATGTAGGCAGCACATTTATACACATAAAATAAAGATTGAAAAAAAACGACATGTATTCATTTTTCACTGACTCTTACAGTACATTTATTTTAAAACATACATCTTTCCTTTTATTTGCTTTCATATCTTATCAAAATATGATTTTGATGGCAGAGTAGTATTTCTTGTGCTGTAGTTTACTGACCCTTTGGTGTTTACCCAGTAATGCCAAGGATATGCTGGGAACCACATCTTGGTTTGTCCTCCTGACTTTCTCTTTTAAGATGTGCATTAATCATTGAGTCTAGGGGTGCGAATGATTTTAGATTTTCCATCCACATTTCTAAACTGCCCTTCATAAAGCTCATCACTTGACACCAGCCAGGAATAGATGAGGTCATCCATGTGTCTTATGAATCAATTGCTGGTAATTTGCACAAGTCTATTATCTCTGCCCTTTTCTTTGTCTGCTTAAGTGTCCATGTTGGCAGTTGAAGAGTATGAGGAGCTGCAGGTGAACTTGGAACTGGAGAAAGACCTTCGCAAGAAAGCAGAGTCATTTGCACAAGAGGTAGGTATGCTACAAAAACTGGATGACTTTACAGAACACCTACAGGGGAAAATGGAATCAGCCAGTAAGAAGGGTAATAGCATAGTGCTCATAGCATAGGAGGTAACTTGTGTACAGTAGTTATTGTATAGTTTGTTAGGACCTAAAAGAGAACCATTTGACCCATCTCATCACAGATGACTAATGTTTAAGGAGATAGAGATATGGAGAATGAGATCTAAGTATTATAGCTTACATACATACATCAGATTTCCCTGGCATATCCCATGAATATGTACGATCATTATGTATCTACTGCAAATTTTAGAAAATGTTGGAATAGAACTTAGCCATTTTAAATGAAGTACCCCCTGGCTAGGTGGAAGCCTTGTTGTGGCATTAGGTTTTTCTAAAGTTAGAGGAGAAGACATGGGTTGAGAGTCTGCTGTGTCTATCATACAACCACAGAGTTGCCCTCACTCTTTTAAGGATACAAGTCCACTATCTGTAAAATAGATGTCTGTGTAAATGGATCAGGGCTGCTTTAGAATGCAATGGAGTTTGTGTGTGTGTGTGGGGTGGGTGTGTGTGTGTGTGTGTGTGTGTGTGTGTGTGTGTGTGTGTGTGTATAGAGGGTAGGAATCGATATCAGAAATCTTCCTCATCACCATTCACTTTGGCTTTATAAAACAGGTTCTCTGACTTGTATGGAGATTGCTCATATGGTAGGCTAGCTGGCTATTGAGTCCCAGGAATCTACTTGTCTCTGATTTTCCAGCACTGGGATTATGAGCATGTGCCATTGTGCCTTTTTTTTTTAATGTGTTCTGGCAACTTGAACTCAGTTCTTCATATTTTCACAGCAAACTGAGCTTCCTGCCCACCCCCCAGCCAAAACAGAATAATTTTTAAGAGCATTGCAGAGGCATTAGAGTGCAGTGCAGGAGAAAGAATTTCCATGGAGAGACCTATAACATGTGATGACTGGCTAGCTAGAATGCAGAATGTCTCTACATTTCAGATAGCCTTGAGAATCTAGGCTGTGTCTCAGTGTCATCTCAGATGACAGTGTCATAGTATCTGCCTTTCTCTCCTGGCCATCATCTGGTGCACTCATTATGTGAGTTGATTCTTTCATTGCTAATGGAACATTGCCATGTTGTACACTCATTATCTCAGCCACTCACCAGTGTAACAATTTCCCTCTCAGGTTAGAGATAAGCTTTGAGCTTCTCTGATTCCACCTGACCTTGTTGACATGCAAGCATTGGGTATTCCATGGCTCTGGAGCTGGTTTCCAGGGGAATGACCTCCACCAGGTAGCTGAACTCAAGCTTCATTCAGCAAGATCTCCCTCTCTATTGGAATTAAGCCTTGCTGTAACCTTGTTTTGAGGGAGGCAGCTAAGGAACTGAAAGTGGGTCCCAGGAAGAGGCATCCAAGGAGGAGAAAGAAGATAGAATGTTGCAAGAATGACGTCTGAAAATTTGAAAAATTATGTTTCTATGTAGGATTTTTTTTTCTTTGTTATTTTGTTTTGTGTTTTTGTGCCTGAGCATAGCCAGGCTAACACTGACCTCCACAGAAAGTTTAGTCTAGGTTCATCCGATTTGAAATATTGTGATCCATTTTATTTATTCAGAGAGTTTGATGAAAGCTCGATGAATATTGTTCTCTGTTGACTTAGAAGTGTGTCAGAGCCCTCTAGAATAAAATCTGTGTGGTTGTAAATGAGGAAGGTAAATGGACAGTGGGAAAGAGCAGGATGAGATGATATGGAGAACCGAGTATGAAGCTTAACAGGCTGATTGAGTATGACCCAAATGGCAAAGTCTTACAAAGACATTTTCCGATTTGCACGTGGTTTTTGTACAATAATGTTAGAATACAAAGCAGTTCAAAGACAAAGTTGGGCTTCACAGTGGCAAAAAGACAGGGGAGGGGAGAGTCTGGTAGGAAAGCATGTGAACGATTCCCTCAGTGTTTACCTGGCGGACCTGGAGCCCTCGCAATGTGGGAACAGCACAGGCACCATGCTAAGCCAGCACAAAGGCGAGGAAGCAGGTCTGGGAGGCTTTAGTGTTTAGTGTATAGATTTAAACTTTATCGTGACAAGAAGGGAATCTCAGGCTTCTGACACATGATTACTGCCAAAGGCATGAGACTTGTTTCACAGGAGGCCTCACTCTGCATGTTGTTCTGGGGGATGTGCCCAGCCAACACCAGATTTGTACCGTATGACAGTTGCATGTTGGAGAAGAAAATGAGGGGTTTATTGTCCAAAGCTTTAGAAATAAACATCCAAGTTTAATTTTGCTTTATGTATTTCATGCCAACAGAAATTTGTGTCCTTAAAACAACAAATATAACCACTTCTGAAATCCATAAATCAGAAACTGAGACCTTCCCTTCCTCTGACTTGTACTGGTTTATTTAAAACAAAACAAAGCCTGTTTCTTAACAAGAGGAGTGAGTTGTCTCCAGAACGGTTTTGAAAATTTTCATGTACATATTAAATTTTTACTTGGTGTGTATCTGACTGTTTTCTCTTTCGCCTTCCTTGGTTCCAAGGATTAAACTCAGATCTTCAGGCGTAAGCAGCAAGTGTCTGCCTTATCCACTGAGCCATCTTGCCTGCCAGTCATATTTCGAAGTTTTAATGTGGCTTTCTTATGCTTTTCAATGTGTTTTTCTTGCTATTCAGTTTGCTTCCTGAATAATTTGGACAATATTGAAATACTGCTTTGAATTCTGCATTAAAATAGATTTTTATTCTCTTATTCTTCAAAAAGACATTATGAAATTTCTCATTCCCATACCTATGGTGTTCTTCCTCCAGGAAGAGACCAATTTTTGACTCTCACTGAGTCGTTCTTGCCACACACACACACACACACACAAAAAAAAAAAGACAAACAAAAAAAAAAACCTCAGTACTGTGTGGTGACTAAATGTTCTAGTAGAGGACACATTTAGGAAGTTTTGAATTTTAGCACTTTGAAATTTGGAGAATGTAGTATGATTATACACACACACACACACACACACACACATACACACACACACACACACGCATACTTTCCTCTATGTGTTTTTTTTTTCTTCTTGTGGATAGTCCCATGTAGTCTAGACTATCTTCAGACTTGATATGTAGCCAAAGATAACCTTGAATTTCTCTCTTCCTGTCTCTGCCTCTCTAAGTGCTGGTATTAACGGCGTGTAATTACACCAGTTTTTGTGATGCTGCGGGTTGAGCCCAGGTGATGTGTAAGGTTAGACAAGTACTCTGCTAACTGGGCTGTTGCTGTTTGGGGAGTATCCTAGGGATTATGGGAAAGAAATTCACACTATAAAGATCTTTCTAATGTAGTGGTTTTGCTTCTTTGTCTTCAAAGTGCTGCAGTCCAGGTACTTTGTACTTGTGTACTGTTGAATGTTCCTCTTTCCCAGAGAATCACAGAGTGAGGATAGAACAGTGCCTCCACACTCATGGGGGGAACTGTTGACAAGAGTGGGGGTCCCCACTTGGTTTCTCTCTTACTCGCAACCTTAACTTTTGAGACTGGAACTCTCACTGAACCTGGAGCTCACTGGTTGGCTAGACTGACTAGCCACCGAGCTCCAGGAGTTCTCCATCTCCCATCTCTGCCTTCAGAGCCACCATTACGGATGTGTGAACCATGAGGCTGCATCCAGCTTTGACATGTACACTTAGGACCCAAACCCTGGTCCTTATGCTTGTACAGCTGCTGCTTCCACCCTGGATCATTCCCCTAGCCCCCTCTAGACACTTTCTCCTTTGAGGAAGAGATACTGGGAAGAAAACATGAATTTATTGTATTGTATCTTCACAGTGAGTTTGACTGACTGGGACTAACTTACAGACTATAAATCACTCAAGTTCTAGTCTTTGCACATGGAGGTTTGCAGGCATTTTATTTTTGTCCTGAGTTACATTTCCTGACATTTTGTTACATTGCAGATAAAGTAGTATCCATGCTCTACGGTGAACCATCTCACTGTGAACATCTTAGAGTTAAGCTACAAATGTTTTGTAAGGCTCCATTAAGATCCAGAGAATCTAAAGTGTTGCTGTTCAGAGACTTCAGAGTTTGCAAAATATGTCATGCTTGGAATTGCCCACCAGTCATCTTGGTATGGTGAAGAGAAAATAAATAATAAACAAGTAGAAAATAATTCTGCTGTCAATTGTGTCAACATGGGAGAATTAGCCGAGTCACATTCGTAAGCAACTTGATGAAGCGTTCAATACATGTTAGTACAGTCTCCCTCCCTCCAGAGCTGTTTCTCACTAGAGGAAACTAAGGTAGTTCTAATAAAGAGCAGAGGAGGTGAATCAATGAGTTTAAGTTCTGTCTTGATACCCACGTACCCTTGGGGAAATCTCCTGTTCTTCTGCTTCTGTATCAGGAAAATGCAATGGCCACAGTATCTATTTGACAGTGTTGTTCTGAGTATGGAAAGTTGCTACACATGGAATGATATCCACCATATTGTGTAGTGATTAGTGAAGGTTTCCTAGTCACAGCAGGATGTTAGCTCATAGGATATATGGATGTAGGTAAGGATGAAAGGAAAGCAGAGGAGGAACTGCCATACAGTATATTATTGACACTTGTCACTATTGGTACCAGTGTATTTTAAAGCAGTAAGAGAACACTGAAGTATATAATTCAATGGTATATCTGCTCCTTGCTTAGAGTGGTAATTTAGGTCTTGAAGTTCGTGTCAAGTTGGGAGTTACATCATAGAAATGGCTGCTCCAGGAGCTCCTACTTCAGGGATTTCTTTTGGGGTCTTCAAGACTTGCAGTCACTGCCATTCAAGTTACACTGGGATCTGCATGGGCTGGGTTGGTGTATACATTTTTATAATTGGCTTTTGCAGATGTTCATTGAGCAAAACAAACTGAAGAGGCAAAGCCAACTGCTGCTGCAGAGCTCCCTTCCGGATCAGCAGCTTTTGAAGGCTTTAGATGAAAATTCCAAACTCATCCAGCAGCTGGAAGAAGAGAGGATCCAGCATCAGCAAAAGGTAACTGATTTATTCCAGAGCTGTGGACATACACATGTGCATACATACACACATGTAAACATAAATGGATGTGCATATAGCCACATCACACACATGCATGCACAGGTACACCACCCACACACACACACACACACACACACACACACACACACACAATTAGTGCACATACATTAATACAGGAGGTATTAGAAGAGCTTTCTAGGGTTCCATATTTTGCTTTGTTTACCAAGTCCTAAATATCTTTGAGAAAACAATAACCACCAAGTAAATTTAACATATTCAGCTAAAATTTATAGCACACTGCCTCATGGAGTCTTTAAAATGATTGTGAAGTCAATCATTAATAATGAGTTTGGAGAAGCAAAGGAAAGGATAGGACTCAGAGTGTATTGGGCAGTTGGTAGCCTTGAAGTTTGTTTGTAATATTTGTTAGGATCTCAAGAGTACCTGTATCTGGCCCCATGCAGGTGGGTGGCATAGTGGTTGGCGTGGTGTGGGCCACAGAAAGAGACACCCAGGCTGCACTCACGTAGAGAGGTTATTAGAATGAGGATTAGGAGAGAAAAGAGAGAGAAAGAGAAAAGTGAGAGAAGTCAGAGAGAGGGGATCAGGAACACCACATGGGAGGAAGGAATAGGAGGGAGTGAAGGGTTAGTCTTCTTCTTAAATGGAGCTTGGTGTCAGCATGCTGGGAGGGCCAGGTAATTGCTTACTGGCCAGGACTCCAGGAAGTGGGTCAGAATCCTAGCAAAGCAATACTGATCTTGCAGAGTTTCTTGGGGGACATAGGGCCTTATTCTGAGAGGGAAAGAAGCCTGTCATTAGTAAATTGATTTCTTAGTACAGTTTCTGACTACACAGACTTGTGTCGTAAAGCACTTCATAATACTGTGTTCGGTTTTCAGGAGTGGAACTCTCAGGTCTACATGACCCGGGTCCCTCTGTGTCAGGCAGGGAGGCCTGCCGTTGTGGTAGGGGAGAGAAGAGGGAGAAGGTGGGAGAAAGGCTTGCTGGAGCCACTTCAGGATGGTGACATCACTATTTGTGGGTCCTCATAGCAGACTTCGTTCATGAGGAAAGTCTGCTAGCTGCAATTGGCTTTTACTAGTCAGCATCTCAGAGCAAAGGTACCAATGCATAGTCCTCTCCACTTCTGACATTTTTTTTAAAACATCTAACAGTGGGTAAAGCTAGGGTTCTGTTTTCTCAGTGGGAAGTGTTAGCAGATGTATAGAAAGCCCTCTGCTCCCCAAGGCCAAGGGTGAAGAATTATGTTTTTCTGCTTCTACATACAAGAATCCCCTTTCCAGGGAGAGGGAGAGAGAGAGAGAGAGAGAGAGAGAGAGAGAGAGAGAGAGAGAGAGAGAGAGAGAGAAAGAAAGGGAGAGAGAGGTATCTCTGTGTGTTTAGCTTGTGTTAAAATTTAACTTTTGGTTTGGAGAGACAAACTATTGTTGTTGTCAACTTAGTAGATAATACAAGTCTGGAGCTCACTGAATTGAATTGGACTCTAGGATTGAAGTGTTTCTGGTGCTCCTGTTTGCCAAATTATAATTTATTCTGGGTACACCACTGTGTGTGGTGTAAAATGCCTTGTCTTGAACACAAATTCCTTTATAGATTCATTACTTTATAGAACAAGTATTTTGCATTTGTAAAAATAATGTATGTTTCATGTACTAAACACACTTTTTTTGAAATGGAAAATGGAAAAAGAAAGTTAAGATTATCTGAGAATCTAAGATTTATACTTTTGGGTAGCTTGACATTTTATATAAATACATGATTTTTTAATGTATGTATGGTTTGTTTAGATGGAGTTATATGGTACATGGCCTTTTTTTTTAACCTTTTAGATGCTAATAGATCATCTCACCTAAATATGTATTGAACTGTGTGGAGTTTTTATGTTGTTGCTATTGTTAGTTTAGGATTTTGGTTTTGTTTTTTTTTTTTTCCAAGATGGGATTTTTATGTAACCCTGATTGTCCTGAAACTCACTATGTAGCCCAGGCTGGCCTCAAACTCAGAGTCCTGCCTGTCTCTGCCTCCCAAGTGCTGGGATTAAAAGAACACTTCAACGCCAGCTGAGCTTTATGGTTTTATGTGCCTGTATAGTGTTTCCTTATAGTTTGTGAAATAGTAATGCTGGTGGATGTTTAGGTTATTCTTTGGTTTTCAAAAACGTATTACAAATGTATTTTCACATTTACCTAAGGCTTACCATTGTTAGCCGGCTAGTTTTAGGTGCCACAGATTAAGGTCAGTGTATACATAGTGCTTGCATACACTAACCAAGCATTTGAACACTGAGTCACAAATGCATAAAAATCCTATTATTGGAA
This sequence comes from Sigmodon hispidus, assembly GCA_004025045.1. Classification (NCBI taxonomy): domain Eukaryota; kingdom Metazoa; phylum Chordata; class Mammalia; order Rodentia; family Cricetidae; genus Sigmodon; species Sigmodon hispidus. Next base: position 19,699 of record PVIH01007260.1, on the reverse strand, counting down.
CTGGAGCGATGTCTTTCGGAGCACCCAGGTCCAGTTTCTACACCCACGTGGCTGCTTACAACTGTCTATAACTCCAGTTCTAGGGAAAAATGTTGCTCTCTTCTAGCCTCCAAGGAAACTGCACACATGTGGGACACACATACATATTCAGGCAAACACACATAAATAATTCTTTTTTAAAAAATGCCATTACTGATAAAAAGGCCTTCACCTTCCTCCCTCTCCCTCCCGCACTGGTCTCAGCAGTCTTTTTAAAATATCATCAAATTTTTTGGGACAGAGGAGGATATAGAAATAATGTGTCTGTTTTAAGATGAGTTTTAGATATTATTTTACTTTTGTGACTTCTAGTTTATAACACTGCTCAGTAAAACTGGTAAGAATCGAGGTAGCAGATTAACAAGGGCTAGTGTTATATAGACCCAGAGTATGTGTAATGGTTTTTAAAAGGTGGATTGAAATCTTTCTGCTCTGAAAAAGTCAAGTGGAAATATTCAATCCCCTCCTCCTTTTCATCAGCAAGGGACAAGAAATGTCAGCCCCATTCAAGCTGTGTAAAACTTACAGGTCAGAGAGTTGGAAAAGCAGCTGGAGAATGAAGCCTTACACAAAGAGATCCATAACCTCAGACAACAGCTGGAGCTTCTGGAAGAGGAGAAGAGAGAGCTGGAGCAGAAGTACCAGAGCTCAGAGGAGAAGGCCAGGAACCTGAAGCATTCAGGTGGGATCCTAAGTCAGCCCCACCTCTCACGCCCACAACAAAGTCTGTCAAGCAGCTAGTTCTGAATGTTATGGGGAGGGGCAAGCTTGTTTGTTGCTTATTTGTTTGTTTGCTTGTGCCACTGTTTGTGTGTACATGCACATGCCTGTATGTGGACTCTAGAGATCAATTTCAGGGGCTGCCAGGCATGATTTTTTTAAATATTTATTTTTATTTTATGTATATGAATGTTTAACCTGTATGCATGTCTATGCACTATGTGTATTCTTGGTGCCTGAGGAAGAAGAAGAAGAGATGTCAGAATCAATGAACTGGATCTATGGACAGTTCTGAATCACCATGTGGGTGCTGGGAACCAAACCTGGGTCCTCCATAAGAACAGCCAGTGCTCTAAGTTGCTGAGCCATCTCTCCAACCTCCAATCTTGTTTTGTTTTTGTTTGTTTGGTTTGTTTTATTTTTTTTAAGATATTTCTCACTGGTGTCTGGAACTCACCAATAAACCTGGCTTGCTGACCAGGAAGTCCTATAGACCCACCTATCTACACTTTCACAGTACCAAGATTACAAACTTTATCGACACACACAGCTCTTTTCCTGTGTTCTGGGAAGTCAGACACTAGTTCTCATACTTGCACAGTGAATGGGAATGTCATCCTGACTGAGCCATCTCCCCAACCCACAGACTTGCTTCTTAAATTTCTTCATTTCTGATTATCACAGTTCAGAAGAGCAGTGCCACCAAGCAAATCACAAATATTGCAACTTCAAAAAATTTTTTTTTTTATGTAGAGACTCTGAGCTTCCTGCACAGAGCTATGGCCCAGTGGTGCCATTAGCATGGAAGACCCATCTGTGAACATCCTAGACTTTAGGATTGCTCAAGTTCACACACTTTACTCTGCTCATTTTGGATTGCTTTTTCCGAAAAGACTCGCTTTTCTTTTCTTTCTTTAAATAATACCATCATCTTTGGTATTTGTGCCCCTTCATCTTTGGGGTTTAATTATACATATGAAATATTACTTTCTATGCCATACCTAACAATGAAATGGGCAACAATATATATATTAAACAGGAAAACCTTTCAAACACCAGGGATTCTAAAATCAAGGGATTTATTCATTCAGTGCTGGAAGGCTCATGAAAATGTAGGAGCTGGATTACTACACAGTTATAAGTCTCTGAGAAGGTGGGTAATTTACTGCAGGTACATTTCTCTTTATAACAGCCTCAATATTCATTTCAGATATTTTCTATTAATTTTACAATAGAATTTTGAAATCTGTGCAGAAGAATTAAGTAAGCTTTTTTTGCCTTTCTGAAACATACAATGCTTTTTAAAAAATTCACAATGAAAAGTGATCATAATGTATCTTTAAAAGAAAATCAATACAAAATTAAGAAAATTTTAACTTTTTTAGTAACTCTTGGAGTAGTCTAATAGGCAAAATTGTCTGCATAGTAGATGGAAGAGCAGACATTGCAGATACCTGAAATTCTAGTTTGAACTGATATGTTTAAGCCTGCAATGTTAGCAGTCAGTTCTCCCCTGGTGCCCAGAGAGACACAGAAGGGCTGGAGTTCAGGGGTTAAGAGCACTTACTTGCTGCTCCTGAAGAGGATAAGGACTTGATTTCCAGCACCTACGTGTTACCTCACAACCATCTAAGGGATCCTATACCCTCTTTATGGCCTCTGGAGGCACTGTATATACGTGGTGAACATGCCTACATGCAAGCAAAACAATCACATTATCAAATAAAATAAATCTGAAAGAAAAAGAAATGCAGAAGAAAAGAATCCATGCATTTTGTTGAATATGATAGCACATGAATGTTATCCCAGCTCTTGGGAGGCTTAGGGCTAGTTAGGATCAGATTCTCTAAAGAAATGGCTGATAGAATGAACATATGTAAGGGACTGTGAGATTTATTAATCTGGATTATAGGCTATGGTCCAGATAATCTAACAATGTTTTTTTCTCTACAGAAAGGTCAAGAATCTTAGTTGTTTAGCCCATGAGCTTGAAGGTTTCAGCCATTCCAGTCTGGTGGATTCCTACAGAGCTTCTGGTCTTCAGACTATGTTAGAAATTTGAAGAAGTGGGTTCCCACTCTAGTGAAGGAATGCTTTAGCATCAGGAGAGATGCACTTGTGAGTGAGAGCAGGAAAAATAGGAAAAAACAAGCTTCCTTCTTCCATGTCCTTTTTTCTTTGCTTGCCACCAGAAGGCATGGTCCAAGTTTAGAGTGGATCTCTCATATCAAATAATCTTGATTTTGACCATTGACCTACACACACACACACACACACACACACACACACACACACACACAGGTAGATCTTGGAGGGTCTCCAGATCCCATTGGAGAGTGACAGAGTCACATGTATGGTGTGGGAAATGTAGCTCCTAGCCCACACTGCCTATTTAAAGATTGGGGGGTGAGGCATGACTAGTGATGAACAGAGCAAGTGACCAGAGTGCTTACAGTATTTCTACCCATCACTGATTAGGCCATAATATATATTTCTTTCCGTTTGTGGTGCCGGAGATTAAACCCAGGGCTTTGTGCTGCTAGACAAGAGCTCTGGAATAGAAATGACCTTCACTACTATGATATAAGCTGAAACTGAGTCCCTTGAAGTCAAGAACTGTTGTGTCCTTGATCTGTGCATAGGTCCACTCACACCCTTGATTTCTAATAAATGCCTGTCTGACTGTGACATGAATGAGTAATGGAAGAGCAAAAAGTTTGTTAAGTTATAGGCATTTGGGAATGTGAATCTAGTTAAAAACTCTAGTATTTGCTGGGTTTGCAAGAAATTAAGCGTAGGAGAGAAGAATGAAACTATTAAAATGCATTGCAAATGTCATCTTTAAAAGCAGCCCTCCGTCCACACACTTGCAAAGTCTAGCATGAAGAATTTTTTGATGTTTGAGGAGTAAGCTTCCCATGTTACAAATATTTCTTCAGCCTGCTCAATTCTTACTCCCCACATATTAGCCACGTCCTCTGTCTACACAGGAAAATCATGGCAGTGTACTGTAACAGATGAAGGCCTAGCTATAGTGTAGTGATGGAGCAGATGATAAAGTTTGCAGTTTCCTCTAGAAATGCCTAAGTGTGCCGCAATTTACTTCTGATAGAGGCTGTGTTTTTCTGTTATGTGAACAGTGTATAGTGGTTTATCTCAGGTCTCTCTGAACCCTTGTTCCCTGAACAGTGGACGAACTCCAGAAGCGAGTGAACCAGTCAGAGAATTCGGTGCCTCCCCCACCTCCTCCTCCTCCCCCTCTCCCTCCTCCACCACCCAATCCAATCAGGTAAGTACCATCCAGGAACTTCCTGCTACCTGCAATTTCCTTTTCCTTGACCCTGCTAGTCTCCTCTTCTTCTTCTTCTTCTTCTTCTTCTTCTTCTTCTTCTTCTTCTTCTTCTTCTTCTTCTTCTTCTTCTTCTTCTTCTTTTTCTCCTCCTCCTCTTTCTCCTCCTTCTCCTTCTTCTTCTTCTTCCTCCTCCTCCTCCTCTTCTTCTTGTTCTTCTTCTTGTTCTTCTTCTTCTTGTTGTTCTTGTTCTTCTTGTTCTTGTTCTTCTTCTTCTTCTTCTTCTTCTTCTTCTTCTTCTTCTTCTTCTTCTTCTTTATTTTCTGAGATAGAGTCTCCTGTATCCCAGGCTACCCTTGAACTCACTCTGTAGCTGAGGATAACCCTGAATCTGATCCTTTGATATCTATCCTTCTAGTGCTGGTATTAATAGACAGGCCACCAGGCCCAGTTTCTGCAGTTCAGGGAATCAAATCCAGGGCTTCACACATGCTGGGAAAGCATTCCACCGACTGAGTTACATCCTCAAAGGGTCAGTCAAAAGTAGTAAAGAACATTTCCTAAAGACCAATGTTTTTCCCGCTTCCTGTATATCCTTGGTTTTAAATAATTTTTCAAGAAAATCCCTACAGTCCATGTGTCCCCTTGTAGAACTTGGATTCAGTGGCAATGTTCCAACTCAAAGAATTAGACACTTATGTTTTATCTCAGATATTTCTCATTTTAAAATTTCACACCTAGCACTAGGATTTCCTTCACCCACAAGACCAAGGAATTTTCAGCCTCCAAGGGTCCTACCCTTACTAATTTGAACTTGGGAGTTCTAGTTTATTCATTATTTTTAAGTCCTAATTTAAAACTTAACCCTATTAATTGTTATAAACTAGTAATTAATCTAAAGGTACTAAATATCTTTTATCTCATTTCTTATAGTTTAACCTTGTATAATTCTGAGGGTAGAACCTTCCAGAAGAAACATTACTGTTTAAGTTTTGGGGGGGAAGGAATCTTGTATGCAGGCAGAAGTTCTCTATTCTCTGCAGCCTGGCTGGCTTATCATCATCGCCTCTGAGATTTCGCCTTCTTTGTGAGTCTGTCCCACCACCATCCGGAGTTAAAGAAGTCAGGTTACTTATTTTCATGACTGCCTACATCCTCATGATGTTAGTTAGCTGCCTTTGAATAATTTATTCTTGAACAAATGGCATTTAAACTTTGGCTGGATGTTTTAGCTTTCATTAACTCATGTGATTTGTTTAATCCTTTCACACAGAGAAGCCCTTTATTCCCGATTTGCACCTTAGCTGATCCAGCTGAATAGACTGTGTAGCGTGTTCCTCCCACACGGCTATGGAAGTGGGACTTTGCTTTTGAAAAAGAGTCTCATTACTTTGCCTTGCCGAGTTGGGTATGACATAATCTACTTTAAGCCATTGAAGTAGTTGAGGTTAAATCATCTTTACAGGTGATGGAGTCCAAGAGTCAATTGAAAGAATTTCAGGTATTTTAAATTCTCTCTCTCCTGGGTAGCTAAGTCTGTAGGAGATATTCCAAAGGTGACATTTAAAAATGGGAAATGCGTCACTTTGATCTTTCTCTCAGGTCTAGAATTTTGAGCCGATAGGAAAGGTCACTTCTATGAGAAGAGAGAACTATTAAAAACCAATTACAGTCTTGCTGTCGGCCTTTGAGTTTTAGCCTTAGAAATGCTGAGAGCCCCTAGAATTTAAAGTATAAACTAAATAGAATTTTCTCCAAAGAACTCTTTACGGTTATGCTAAGAAATGAATATAAGAATCAAGACTCTATATGCCTCAACCACTGACTCTTTTGTAAGACTCTTAAAAGAAATATTTCATTGAATAATATGAATAACTTTTAAGATGAATTTAAGTAGTATGGGATATAACTTTTCAGAAAAAAATATTGGTGAAAAATACTTTCTTGGTCAAAGATATATTTGCATATGTATTAAGCTTTTATGGGTTTAGTACCACCAATGGTTTTCAACTTTGTTCTTGAGCCATTATTTTTATATCAATGTAGATCATAGAAATGAACATGGTGAGGATGGAGAAGGGCTCAGGCCCATGGCTTCCTCAGAGGCTTTATGGCTTTTCATCTCCTCCTATTTCTTTGACCTTGAGGAAGGAGGTGTTTCTGGGTCATGCTGTAATGAAGGGAGAAAATAGGGTGGGTCTTGGATGAGTATGTCTCATGGAGAGAGGGATAGGTCCTCCAAGTTGACGGAGCCCACAGGATGTGTCTGTAGATAAAGATGCATATGCACACTTGTCATGCATTGTTTAACCATGGGGATACTTCTGATAAATGTTTTTTTTTTTTTTACTATTTCATTATGCAAACACCATATTTACACAAATAAACATGGCTGTCAACTTAATAGGTAACATATTCTTCTGAGACCACTGTGGTCAGTCATTGACCAGGCAGTGACATATGACTATAGATTCATTCTAGGGGTAATAAGTCCCAAGATCTGTAGGGCAAGCAGGCAAGCTGAGTACTCAGGACACCTCAGTGATCTGGGGACCTGTGGTGAAGTGCTAATCTGAAAACTGGCAACCTTGAGACCCAGGAAGTTGTGGTGTACGGATTCAAGTTCAAAAGCAAGAAGCCAGTGTTCCAGTTAGATGACAGAGATTCTTTCTTATTATTGACAGGAACCGCCAATTAATCTTTGTTCAAGTCAGCCTTCCAGAGACTGGATGAGTCCAACATCTGGGAGGACAACATGCCACTCAGCCTACTAAGTTAACTAGTGGTAGGGTGGGACAATGAAAGTTTGGATTGTTGGTCCCAGATGTCAAGGTTGAGTATCTCATGATTGAGTATCCATCCTATATATTTTCTCTATAGTATAAGTGTAGTCAGACTTTTTCATTAGGATCACTGGCTTCTCAATAATGACACTAAGACATTAATTGTAAGAGCTCAGCTGATAGCTTAGGCAAGTTTCTAACTAGTTCTTTTTTTGTGTCTTTGTTTGATTTTTGTTGTTGCTGATTGTTTTTTGAAGCAGGGTTTCTTTGTGTTGCTTTTGAAGCCTGTCCTGGAATTCTCCTGTAGACACGGCTGGCCTTGAAATCCACCTGCCTCTGCAAATTTATGTACATAGTCTGAGCAATATACATCTCTGTTTTGTCACTTTTTGTATAATAATGCTCAGTGAACCTAGATATGAAATTGTTAAGGAGGGTGGTATCAAGTAAAAAGAGGCCTCATACTGCCTAGGGTCTCCCAGCCCACCCCACCCCGGCACGCACTGGCAAGTAGACATTGAATTCTCTTGAAGTCCAGTCTGTGGCATGGCAAAATAAAAACTAAGTTTACAGCATTTTATTCCTTTAACATCAGAGATAAAAGTGTGATTATTTAAAAAATACTTATTTTTAGTTTATGTGAATTGATATTTTGCCTGCATGTATAACCATGTAAGGGTGTCAGATCCTGGAATTACAGACAGCTGTTAGCCACCATGTGGATGCTGGGAATCAAACTTAGGTCCTCTGGAAGAACAGTCAGTGCTCTTAACAACTGAGCCATCTTTCCAGCCCCAAAAGTTGTGATTTTTTTAGATCAAAAGTCTGTACAAACTAGAAAGTCTAGCTTAAAAGTAATCTATTATTTTAAGTGTGTGCATGTGTGTGTGTGTGTGTGTGTGTGTGTGTGTGTGTGTGTGTGTGTGTCCATGCTGTGGTGTGCATGTGGAGGTCAGAGGAAAACTATTGGGAGTTGGTTCTTACCTCCTGCCTTGGGCTCTGGTATCAGACTCAGGGCATCATGTTTGTAAAGCAAGTACTTCTGCCCACTGAGCCTTCTCACAGGCCTTTTGTAAGCTTCTTATGAGGAAATGTTACTATATACAGAAATATATAGACTTACATTCAGCTTTTAAGTGCAATGGAATGGGAATCCATATTGTAGCTATTTTGCAAACCAATAATGCCCATTTTTAAAAATCTTCTACAACTACCTTTTTATATCCTTTGTGTTTTTTTCTTCTGTCCACATTTTTCTGGAAGGTTCTATGTGTCCTGGGTGGGTGAAATTGAGTACTAGTCATCTTATGTATATTCAGTGTGGTGTTGGCAGAGGCTTGTGGTATCTGCAGGCTAGGGAGATTGTAGAGTCTATGTGAAATTTCTTGTACACACGTCTGGCACACACACATTTCTGTTTCTGTATGATAGCTAGTAGTGGAGTCATTGGATCATGGGCTGGTTTCCCACAGTAGTACTGTTGACTTATATGCTGACTTTAACTGGACATTTCTTACCCCTATTACTCATTATTTTTAGACTTGAATTTTTTTGTGTGTAGATGTGATAAGCAAATAATAAGTATCTTTAAACCAAAAATGATGTTCTCCTAATAATTAAGAAAATCAAGTACCTTTTTGTTTGTGTGTTAGAAACTTGGGCATTGTCATTCATGGTTTTTCAAGATTTTTTTATCCATTTTTATTGGGCTGTATTATGTGTTTGATTTCACTTGTAGAATTCATTCATCTATTTGCTAATTTGTCTTTTTACGCTTCATAATGCATCTTATCTTCACTAAATTTTAATTGGTCCAGTTGGTCATAATTTAGATTTTATGCGTACTTTTAAAAACCTGGTCAGGAGAGACGGCAGTACAGATATGCTCCGTCTCCAAGTACCTGGCCCACATTGTGCACAGTTGGATAGTCTATACTTCTGTTTCATAAGCAGATATTTACTGCTGAGGTATACCCTGCTCTGCTGGGATAGAACGTAGGGACTCACAATCGCTCAGTGGGAACACCATTGCTGGACCGTGTTCCCTGTCTATATTACTATTTTATGTCACACACACCCTAATTCTTTCATCCTTCCTTGTGTCTGGAATGCACTTCCTAGGTAACTGGGTACTTTTTGGATAACTAATTCTGTATTTTATACACACATGATAAATTCCCATATCCATTTCTTTTTATAAAGCTGTGTACATTGATGGTGACTATCAGTCTCACTTTCTAGCGAGCCAATGGTTTTGTATAGGAAACTAAGACATTTTTCTTTTCTATAGGCTGATGAAAATGGTAACATTGATAAAACCAGATAGCGGGTGGCTTAAATTCTAATCATGCAAGTATAGGAGAGCTGTTATGATGGACCCTCTAGAACTATCCATTTCACCCTGGCAGTGGTGGTGCACACCTTTAATCCCAGCACTTGGGAGACAGAGGCAGTCAGATCTCTGAGTAAGTTCAAGGCCAGCCTGGTTTCCAGGACAGCCAGGTTTATACAGAGAAACCTGTATAAAGAAAAAAAAAATCCAAAAACTATTCATTTTGTCAATTGGACAATAATGCAGCTACTAATTTTCTTTGGAATCTTTTTCTTCTTCCCAAAGATCCCTCATGTCTATGATCCGGAAACGATCCCACCCCAGTGGAAGTAGTGCCAAGAAAGAAAAGGCCACTCAGCCAGAAACAGGTAAGTCTGGCATCTGTTCGGTTTCCTTTAAGTGGTGATGGTGACTGCTCGTCAACTGTTGACGTTTGCTGAGCTCTGTGACTTGGAACAGACTGTTGGAATAGACGTGTAGAGAACAACCACTAGAAGGAACTCAATAATGGGCATTGCCTTCTTGTAGCTTATTGTCTAGAAGAGATCAAGTTCACATACATCACCACCACTACAGAGAGAGTGCTTTAAAAAATATGCTTTTGTTTGGGGAACAGGTCATTTGGGGCATGATGGAGAGAGAGTAATTAAAAAAAAAAAAGAAAATTGGAGAAAGGCTTCTTATCAGCAGTGACAACAAGGGAGTTGAGTATCTTATCAGCTATATACTACTGCAGTGTCACATGCTGAACACACAATACACTGGACTCACATTCTGGAATAATCAGACATGGTGTAAACAAGGGACTGTCCATGTAAATATGCTATCATTTAATACCGTCTTTGGAAAACACTCTGGGAAAGAAGCACATGTTTCTGAGAAACTATGATGACAGATTGCTGGTGTCAGAAGGCAACATTCAAGCTGATTTGAAACATCAGTGAGAAGGTGTTTAGGGCAGAAGTTGACCAGACAATGCAGTGGTAGATTCAAGGGTCTGAGGCAGGGAGGAAGCCTCATGTACCATAAAAATGAACTTTCTGTGCCTTGACTCAAGAGCCAGGGAAGAAATTCCCAAAGCAGTGGTAAAGATGCTGATGTTTCTCCTCTGAATAGGAGAACTTTGAAGTAGGGAGGCAGTGATATTTATCTTTGCTAACAGTCACTCTGGATGAAGTTTGGGAAGAGCAAAGACAAGAATGGCATGGCAGGTGGGCAGAGAAATGTTGATACCTCAGACTAGGAGTTTCAGGCAGGGTGACAGCTGTCTAGATAGAAATATGAATTCAGGAAGTAGGTACCTGGTCATCTAGCTAGAAAGATGGAATGCATGGCATTTTGAGAGTTGCTGGAAATGGAGGTCTACAGGACCACATGAGATGGACTGGAAGAAGGACCTAGGCATTGAACAGAGATACCAGTGGCTGATTCAGAATCTGTGCACAGAGCTTAGTCAGAGGGTAGCAGCCGTTAGAGAAGAGCTTTGAAACTGGGCTAGATCTGGTCAGTTGTGCTTCACAATGTTGGGCTCAAATTGGAACCAGAAGTTCAGCACCTGCTCCAAACTTTCCTGGACTTGCCAAGTGCCAGTCCAGATCTGTATGTGGTTCTTTGTCCCCCTTGCCTTCTCCAGTCTAGCCATCTGGTCTACACCAGTAGTGATACTTACTGTCGTGTGAGGGTGTCAGACAGTTGTGAGCTGCCATGTGAGTGCTGGGAATTGAACCCTGGTCCTCTGGAAAAGCATTTAGTGTTCTTAACTGCAGAGCCATCTCTCCAGCCCCAGTGTGACTTTCTTAAATCACAAATATAATTGTGTCATCCTAGATGCTCATGTGCATTCCCCACTCTCTGGATGGAGCACTACCTCTCCCGTGGTAGACACTGGTTCCCATGTGGCCTTACTTTACTGCTCCTGAGGTCAGAGCCTCAGCAAGATACTGTTGTAATTCCCTATCCTTCATGCTGTGTGTCCTGGGCTTTTCTACCTCCACCTACTAATTAATGTTTATAACCCACACAAATGTTTTATTAGCCTGTTCTAGTTTGATTTCTGTTGGTGTGAGTAAAACATTGGCCAGACGCAATAGAGGGGGAGGAACAGGTTTATTTCATCTTACAGGGTAGAGGCTGTCATTGAGGGGACTTGGGGCAGGAGTCAATCAGGAGCTTTCCATAGAGGAAAGCTGCTTGCTGGCTCCCCAAGCCTCTGTAGCTCTAGGTGGCTTAGAATTTACAGAGATCCACATGCTTCTGCCTTCCAAGTGCTGGGATTAAAGCTGAACGCCACCACTCTGGCTTAAGTAGATTTCTTATACAACCCAAGATCTTCTGCTTAGGGAATGGTGCCTCCCACAGTGGACTGGGCCTTTCACCATTAATCAAGACAATTCACCGTATGCTATTCTGATCTGAGTAGTCAGCTGAGACTCCCTCCTCTGGCAACTCCACGTTGTGTCAAGTCGAGTTAAAGTGAACGAGGATGTCTGTGTTGCTAAGGCATTTTGCTTTGAATTTGCTGTAAGTATCTATTGGCCCATCCTCAGTTTCTGCTGGGCTCTGATGTTTGAGTCATTTCCACATATTTCAGTCTGCTCTCTGAGCAAGGGGTGTGTGTGTGTGTGTGTCTGTGTGTGTGTGTGTCGTGTGTGTGTGTCTGCACATGCACGGGTGCAGATGTCCAGGCTTGTGTATGTACAGGGGCTACTCCATCACCCCATCCTTATTCTGTTGAGAATTCTCTTATTGAACCTGGAGCTAGGTTGGCATTCAGCAAGCCCTTCAATCCTCTTCTGTCTGTCTACCATAGTGCTGGGGTCCCAGGCACTGTGCGCCATACTCGATTTCTTACATGGCTTCTAGGAATTTGAACTCAGGTCCTCATGCGTATATAGTAAATGTTCTCATCTTCTCAGCCATCTCTGCAAACCGATAATCTCTTTTGGGGAGTGGCAATAGTGTAGTCAAGAAATTCTCTTAATTTTATAACCTGTAGGTCAGTTCCAACTTTCAAACATAATGTGCCCTTTTAGTAGTTTTTAATATCATGATGATATATGGTGCCTTGGTTTTTAATGCCTTTTAATACACACACACACACACACACACACACACACACACACACACGAAAGTAAAAAAAAAAAAATTCATTCCTTCTTGGTAATAACAGAAATTTGATTTGAGTAACAAGGTGATGGTTTCGTCTGTGGGTCTCTCTCTTTTTAAGATCTAACTTATTTTCCAAGTGGGTTTTAAAATTTAAGCCCCAATTAACTACTTGTAGTTTTCTGATCCAAGACTGACCTTGAAGCACTAAGTCAAAAAACATTTTTTTTTTTTTTTTTGGCCTGTGGCAGTTCAATAACATTAGACATGTCGTCTTCATTAGCCCCTTTTCTCTAATCTCCAGAGTCCTGCATATTTCTATTGTCCCCCTGATTACATGCTTTTGTGAGACAATTACCAACTGTGTGATTGCAGAAAGAATTACAAAACATACCATGAGCACCCTGTAGGTGATTCATGCCAGTTTATTAGACCTGCTTAATAGTTCAGAAGTTCATATAGATTGCTTTTTGCTATTTCAAAAACAGGTCGGTGAGACACAGAAAGCATGTACAGCTAGCGTAGTGCTGCCCTTGTGTTGCGCCTGAGTGGGGAATCTGATAAGAGTGATTTCTTTTCCTTAAGACCAATTAAGCCTTTATATTTGGGAAAAAAGGCTGAGAAATTAAAGCCTGGTTTATAATCTGCGCACAATACAGATAGTGGCACTTCTCTGAATTATCACTATGATTCTGGCAAGCAAATATAAGGAACTACTTTAAATTCCTGCTGGTAGATGCTGTAGCAGATTTGAATGGTGTGGCCCATAATTCTCCATCTGTCTGCCTTAATTAGTTTTTGTATGGTGCATTTAATTGGGTTGCAGTCATTCCTTGCAGAGTGCTAATCTGTTTGTAGGCGGTGTTCCTTTCGCCATGCTGCTCTTCCTGTTCCCACTCAAAATGGCAGCCTTTCTGAAAAACAAAACAAAAACAAAAAAAAAAAAAGAATTTAAAAAGGGGTGTTTTGAAACTGGTTTCTGAATTCCCAGGCCTAAGTCACATCCTGGGCCAGATGCTCATGTGCAAGACTGGATTTTTGTCTCCTTTTGAGCAGGGTCAGAAAAGCACTATGAATGTGCAGTAGCTGTCTGGACATCAAGGTGGTGAATTTCTTGTCTGCCCCCTTGTAGATATTTGTGGCCCATCAGAATAAGTTTCCACCCCTAAAACGCTGTTTAAGGGCACACAGTTGGTTACCCCTAAGCATCTAACATTTCTCATTGGTTGTTGAGTTCTAACTTTGGTGATTGTGTTCCCCTATTGTTTTGTGTGATTGTTACTGCTGATTGTCAACTCAACAGGAACTGGAATCCCCCAGGAGACAAACCTCTAGACATTCTCAGGAAGAAGTTTCTGAATTAGGTTAGTGGAGGTGAGGGGACCCGTCCGTCCTAAGCGTGGGTAGGACTGTGGGGCTCTGGACTGAATAAAAGGGAGAAAACAAACATCTGCCCTCTGCCCCCTGGGCAACGTGACCAGCGGGCTCATACTCCTGAAGCCTGGACTGCCCCACTGTAATGGACTTTACTCTGGTACTGGGCTGAAATAAATCCTTCCTTCATTCCTTAGGTGGCTTTTTTCCGTTACTTTGTTGCAGCAATGAGAAAACTAAGACATCTGTCAAAAGATAAGACGGTTGGATCTGAAACATGTTTCACAATGAACCATTTTAATTCTTAGTTTTTCAGTAGCTTCTGAGGACAGAATTTTCTTTGAAGTCAGATTATACTCTGAATGTAGCAGCAATGCAGCCATTGATGCTACAGTGTTGAGGATAATGGAAACTTTGAGATACTGGTGTTCCCTTAGATGAGGCATAGCTCATAGATAAGGAATAGCACCCAAAGGCCACATGAAGTCTCCCTGGGAAGGAAACCAGGAGTTAGACCTGATACTAGCACTAATTAGTTTTTGGATACCTTGTGGTCTTCTTCATCTAGAAGGCAACTTTTGTGGGGTTTAGGTGTCTCTACTCAAAGTCAGGAAAGACATATGTCTAAAGCCCAGACTTGAGAAGTCAATCCAAAGAGACTTGAGTGTTCACTGTGCAGATTGGGTCTGTATGGAACCTAATTTTGATCTATCAGCTGAAGCAAGTTCACCATAAATAATATGTGTGCAGAAGCCTGTTAATGGTGAAAGATGTTCCAAAATTATACTCATACTTCAGTCAAGCAATTTTATGAAAAAAAAAAGTTAGCAAGCTTCAGCTTAGCTCATTTGTATTCCTCTGGTTGCTGTACAAGGCAAAAATGCAACAAAGCAAGGCAAAAATTAGATTACAGGGGCTAAGAATGTGGCTTGATTAAGGATGCTCACACACATGAGGAACTGAGTTCAAATTCATAAAAAAACAAACAAAAACTTTTCTCCTAGCATTTTCAAGACAGGGATAGGCAAATTTTAAGATTCTCCTGGCTGGCTGGTCTAGCTAGCTATAAGCCTCACCCTGCCTCAAGTCAGAAAGACAGAGGACAGTAGAAGAATACACCTGGCAAACTGTTCTGGCCTCCACATGTGTGGGACACACACACAAAGTTGGACGAGAGGTCGTTTGAATTTGCCATACATAGTAGGTAGGTACTTTGCTCCTCGACCACACCCCAACTCTGAAAGCTGAAATTTGTGATCACATTTAATTACTTTATTTTAGTTGTTACTGGATGCATGTTTGTTGTTTTTTAAAAAATGGACAGTTTTAAAAGTCTTGGTATGTTTAGTGTTTCCTTTCTGCATGATTTCTAAACAAAAGTTGGTATTAAAAATAGGTTTGCCTACTTGCCATTGTCTCTAGACTCTCTTTCCCATAAAGAAGACATCTCTTGGCCAGACAATGGTGGCATATACCTTTAATCTAATCTCAGGAGGCAGAGGCAGATAGATCTCTGAGTTCAAGGCCAGCCTGGTCTACAGAGTGAGTTCCAGGAAAGTTCCAGGACTACACAGAGAAGCTTTGTCAAACACACACACACACACACACACACACACACACACACACAGACAGAGAGACAGAGAGAGAGACCCTTTGATCTCTTTTAGACAAGCTTTTGTGGGTGGAAGTTTCTGTCCCATCAGAAACTCCCCAATACCTGCCAGCTGGTTCCCAGATTACCACACAGATGCTAATATTATAAATGCCCTGCTGGTAGCTTGGGCTTATTACTGACTAGCTCTTACACATAATTCTTATCTGTGTATGGCTTAATACCTTTTCTCAGTACAGCATTTCATTTTGCCTACTCTGCATCTGGCTGGCATCTCTCAACTGCACTCTTTCTCTTTCCAGAGGAGTCTGGTCACCCTGCCCATACTTTCTGTCTGGCTACTGGCTAGTCAGTGTTTTATTAAGCCAATTTGAGTGACAAATCTTTACAGTGTACAAAAGGATTATTCTACAGCACACTTTCTTTCACATACAAGATGTTATAACTTATAAAAAATATATCTTTGCAGCAAAAGTGAATGACTTGGGAAAGGCACAGAGTTCCATTTCTGAAAAACCTTGCAGGGGCTGGAAAGATGGCTCAGTGGATAAGAGCACTTGGCATGATACCTGAGTTCAGATCCCTAGTGCCTACCTAAAAATCAGACTATACAAATGCCTGCAACACCAGCACTGGGAGGTAGAGGCAGGAAAATTGCTGGGGCTTGTTGGCCCCAGGTTTAGTGAAAGACTCAAGTGAGTAACATGGATAGTAATAGAGCATGAAAAGCATAAAAGCCATTGTGCACAGAGATGTTCAACCATGTGCATATGACACACAGACAAACAGACCTCATACACACAGAGAGACAGAGAGGAGTTGTGGGGAGGAGACCTGGAGATATCACATCACCAAGTTTTTTTCTTGTGTTAATGAATGAACCAAATCTGTTTTCTTTCCCATAGGTGAGAGGTATTGATTTCCATGCTACAAACTTGACTTTGATTGTTATAATTCTAAGTACTCTGATTAGAAATTTTCTTATTTAAAAAACTATATTACTTAAAAGAGTTTCCACAGTGTAGCTGTTACCCTTGGTGAATTATTGGTATTCATCCACTGTCTGAAAAAAAAAATGATTTCTATTAATTACACAGCATGATGTCTCCGAGTTACCAGAGAGAGGAATTAGCTGTTTCTTATATCCAAGGATGATTTCTGTCTGTGTTCTTCACACAGCTGAGGAAGTCACAGACCTGAAGAGACAAGCAGTGGAAGAGATGATGGACAGAATTAAAAAGGGAGTACATCTTAGGCCAGTTAACCAGACTACCAGACCCAAGGCAAAGGTATGTGCAGCTATGCACCCTATTCTCTGTCGTTTGCCTCTGTGTGTGTGTGTGTATGCGTGTGTGCGTGTATGTGTCTGTGTGCACATGTGTGTGTGTGTGTGCATGTGTGCATGTGTGTGCATGTATGCGTGTGCATGTGTGTGTGTGTGTGTGTGTGCGCGCGCGCATGCAGGTGTAGAGGGTTATGGATGAGTGGATATTTTGCCTGCTTGTATGTCTGTGCACGATGTTCATGTCTGATATCCAAGCAGGCCAGAAGAGGGCAGCAGAGGCCTTAGAGATGGAATTAGAGGCGGTTGTGAGCTGCCATGCAAGTGCTGGAAGTTGATCCCTGGTCCTCTGAAATAGCATCCAGTACTCTTAACTGCTGAAGCCATATCTCCAGTCCCTTCCTTTTTTTAAAAAAAAAAAAAAATGTAAAAGTTTGGAATTTGATGAAAGCTACATCAAAACCGGTTGCCAAGACTTGGAAGACTAATGTGCCCCAAAAGCTTTTTCTTCTATATGAGCCTGTTTTGAGAGGGCTTTATCTATGATAGCAGGTGAGCCTAAACTTTGGAAGGCATGTCATGGCATTGCCCAGTGTTCCAGAGGTGTTGATGAAAGTCATCGTATCAAACAAGTAACAGTTGTGATGCTCCCACTATTTTTTTTCCTTGTTCTCTTGTGAGTTTGAGTATGTATGCCATGATGTCAGCTACTGTTGTGGGCACTGGGGATAAGGCAGACAATACTCTTCCCTCCCTGAGGCTTCAGTGTAGGGGTAGATGGGTAGGGCTGTGGGGAAACCACACAGAAATAGTGGAAAACTACCAAGATCAAATAGAACAGATAGGCTGAGCTGGCTTGTCTGCATACTAACAGCTGGCTCCTAAGCAGCACAGCCAGGGCGTCCAGGTTGAGAGCCCACACAGGCCTCCCTCCCTTCTTGTGGCTCTCTATCACATTCAAATAGACTCAATCATAGTTTTTGAGATTTCTCTTGAAAAAATTAATTTCTTCTTTCTTCAGTCTAATGAGATGTGAACAGACTTCTTTTCTTCTTTGTTCTTTATACTCCTTTGCTTGCTTCTGTTTCCTTCCAAGATCGCCCCTCTTTTTTGAGTGTGTGTGTGCACGAATGCACATCTGTACTTTTGTATCTGTGTATGTTTGTGCAGATGTACATGTTCATGCATATGGGGAGAGGCAAGGGAAACCTGAAGAGTCTCTCCTCAGGATGCTACCTGTCTTGGTTTTTTGATCAGCAAGGGTGTCTTGTGATCTGGAGCCTGCTGGCTAGCTAGTGAGTCCCATGGATTTTCCTATTTCCACTTCCCCAGGGCTGGGATTATAAACACACACCATTGCATCAAGCTGTTTTCAAATGAGTTCTGGGGATCAAATCCAACTCCATGACAAGATAAGCAGTTTAGCACTGGAGCCTTCTCCTCAGTCCCAAGGCTTTAACTTCCAGAACTCCCAATATGATAACCGTAGAGTCTAAGTTCTAAGTTGCCATTTGATCACCAGCAGGTGAGACAGCCAGACAAAGTAGGCCATGGTCTTACTCACTTCACAGAGCAGATTCAAATCTAAACAGTCAGAAGTTTCAGCCATCTGTGCCATGGAGATGTGAACCTATCACCTGGAAACAGGGTTCCAAGAAGAGGAAGATGGAGCCAGAAAGATCGTGGGTAGAATGCCCCTGTGGATAGTTTGGATGCTGCAGCTTCAGCCAGCCCCTTCAGTATGTGACTCAGTGGGACTATTCTAAGGGTCAACTGAAATAAAACATGAAAACATTTTTAAATGATGGATCTGAGTGCCACTTTGCTATGAAAATATTTTTTGACTTTTATGTCACAACTTTTATGAAAAAAAAATGTGAGAGCAAACTTATTTCTAGAAGAAAATATAGTATCATAATAAAACCAAACTAATTTAGAGTGAAAATGTTAAACTTATTGCAATGGTTCATGCCTGCAATCCTAGGACTTGGGAGGCCAGGGAAGGAAGCGTGCTGGGGCAGTAGGGGTGCAGTCTGGGTAAAATGAAAACCTGACAAATAGCACCTTAAAGCAACACTATTCCATGTCTACCCTCAGCCTCAGGACACTGTTCTGCTTTTTTGTCTTGCAACAATTGAACCTTATTTCAGGTGAGCTCAAAATCTGAAAAACAGCTGGGCTTTTCACTGGCTACCAGTATCACAGAGTGGCTTCTACTGACATGGTCAGGGTGCACTTGAGCCCACACCTCTTCCCCAAAATGTCGTCACATCTGAAAGTGTGTGGTCCAAGCTTCAGAAGGCTTTCCAGCAGCCAGGACCACACAACTGCATGACAGCACTTTTGAGTATGCTTTTAGGCAGGGTTTCAGTTCAAAAGGCACCGTTGTCATGTCAGTTTTCCTGAAAGAGGAAGGCTGTCTTGAGGATAATTATTTGCTGGCCTATTTTTCAAATCTATTGATACTGCATATAGGTAGAACTGACCTGCATAAAATTCGTATCTTAGAGCTTATGCCTAATACTGAGGGAATGCTCATTTCTCAGAATACCTGGGCTGTGAAACTTTAATGTCTGAGACTATTTTTGTCCTCATTTTGAAAAATAAAAATGGAATCTTTTTTTTTTTAAAGATTTATTTATTTATTATGCATACAGTTTTACAGAAGAGGGCGCCAGACCTCATCATAGATGGTTGTGAGCCACCATGTGGTTTGCTGGGAATTGAACTCAGGTCCTCTGGAAGAACAGTCAGTGCTCTTAACCTCTGAGCCATCTCTCCAGCCCCGGAATCATTTTTTAAAAACAGATTTTATTAGTATATTTGTGTATGTGAGTGTATATATGTGTATGAATGTGTGTGTATATGTGTGGTGTATGTGTGTGTGGTGTGTATGTATGTGTGTGTGGTGTGTGTATATGTGTGGTGTGTGTGTGTATGTGTGTGGTGTGTGTGTGAGTGTGTGTGTGGTGTGTGTGTACGTGTGTGTGTGTGTGTGTGTGTGTGGTATGTGTGTATGTGTGTGTGGTGTATGTATGTGTGTGGTGTGTGTATGTGTGGTGTGTGTGTATGTGTTTGTGTGGGGTGTGTGTATATGTGTGTGGGGTGTGTATGTATGTGTGTGGGGTGTGTGTGAGTGTGTATGTGTAGGGTGTGTGTGTGT
>PVIH01007259.1:62387-102463 GCA_004025045.1 Sigmodon hispidus | reverse complement strand
GAATTTTTGGTGTTGCTTCCTTCTGTTTCCTCTTCATTGCTCAGTTCAGGTCTTGTATTTGTAAGATCGCCACTCTCTTCTGGAGTTACCATATTGCCCTTTGTATTATTATGTAATTTCTTGCACTGACGTTTGCCCATGGCTTCAGTGGTTCACGATTAGATGGGTCCTGGTCAGTTGTGGCACTTTGGTTTGTGTGCCTCCTGTCACCTTTCTGGTCAGGGTTTGATTCTGTCTTTCAGAGACCCCTGCAGTTGTTGGTTCGCTCAGTTCGAGGTCGTAGTGGGGAGCCTTGCAGATTCCCTCAGCAGCAGGAGCTGTGGGTGTGGCCAGGTGCAGAGTTCAGCTGCCCCTGCTCCAGAGTGTGCTGGGACGCCACAGAGAGCACCGGTCCCGGTGGCGGAACCGGAAGCAATGGGAGCTCAACTCTCCCTCCCAGGCCAGGATACAGGCGCTGAGGCCTGCCGAACCCTCCTCACCTCTGGTCAGGGTTCGAATCCGCCCCTCAGAGACCCCTGCAGTTGGTTTGCTCAGTTCACTCAGTTCGGGGTCACAGTAGGGATCCTTGCAGATTCCCTCAGCAGCAGGAGCTGTGGGTGTGGCCAGGTGCAGAGTTCAGCTGCCCCTGCTCCAGAGTGCGCTGGGACGCCGCAGAGAGCACCGGTCCCAGTCGGCCTTCTCTTTTTGGAAAAGGAAACTAAAGGGCAGTGGATCTCGGGGAGAGGAGTGGGGTGATATCTGGGAAGAGAAGAGGGAGGGGAAACTGTGATCAGGAGGAGAGAAGAATTTATTTTCAATTTAAAAAATTAAATTTAAAAAAAAAAATTTTATTCTACCTAGACGGCCAGTGAGTGAATGAGCTAGTTTCTTATTGAAAGGTAGTAAAAGTCATCCCTTTGATGAAATTACCAGATGAATTTGTTTTGGTGTCAAGCTATAGTAACATCACACAGTATGAGGAAGCCCTTCCTTCCTCTTCAGTCTCCTCAGAGCTTATACTAGAACTAAATCATCTGTGCTGGAACAAGCAAAGTTTCACAACACTTCTGTCTCTGTCTTTCCACTAGATGTTTCTTGAAAGTTTAGTGGTGTCTGTATTGATAGTTATGCGTTCAGTGCCTCAGGTGGGGCCTGACAGAGCTTCCACTCAATTTACAATGATGGCCTTGCATGCCACAGAAGGTGTTCCCCACTTAACCTCTTGCTAGACGGCACAATGTAGGTGTGTCACACATTTGAAACTGATTCCTCATAGGCTTAGGGTTCAGGCAAAGGAATCAACATAGAAAGACTTCCTGCCTCAACATTATCTCAGCTCCAAGCATACCATCCTCACTTTCATGTGACCTTCTGAATTAAGAATTCTAAACTCAAACAAAGAGGAGAGGGGAAACAGGAGGAGGAAGAAAAGCTGGTGCAGGAAGAGGAGGGAGGAAACGAGGGAGAAAGAAGATGAGGAAGAAGATGTAGAGGAGGAAGAAGAAGAAGGAGAAGCCCTATGCTTCAGAGTCCATGACCATATCTAGACGAGGTCAAAGGCAATATTCCTTAATCCTTGTCCTTTCTGTGGTCTCACCAACGTGAGAAGTGAATGAATGGAACTACTTTCTGTGTATTTCATCCCAACTCATGAAATGCCTCCTATGTTTAATGTAGTTAAGAAGTTTAAAGTAAAGTAGATGAGTATCATGTTCTTTCAAGAGAATACATTTATGTCATATAGTTAAACATATTAAAATGCAGTTCTTTACTCTTCCCAATGCAAGTATTATTGGCACCTAGCATGACCTTAGTGAGTTATTAGTGTGGGTAGAACATGTACAATATAGACAAATAGAACTGACTCCTTGTGAGTCAGCATTTATGTCATAAGTGTACAGTAGAATTTTGGCCCTGGTATGGTTTTCTCCCTAATTAATTTTTCAGCTATAGAAAACATTAATTATATAATATTACAAGTAGATCAGTAGCATTCTAGATTAGCAGAAAATAGAGAAATATTTCCCCAATTAGTTTTCATAAAGTTTTCCACCAGTAACTTTGACTTTTTTTTTTTCATGAAATGGCAGACGGCATTTGTGGGATTGTGAGCAGTGTTGGTAGGTGATATTAGTTGTCATTGTAGCTTCAGACCATGGTGGTATTTTAAAAAGTAGCAATAATGATGGTTGTAAGAGGTAACTATGGGTGCTAGTCATGGGTGGTGGTGGTCATCAACATGATAGTTTTAAAAGGTGATTCTAGCTATTGGCAGTATAGTTGTGAATGCTGGTGGTGGTAATAGTAGTTGGGTGGTGGTAGATAAGGTGGTGATGATAGTGGTAATTATGAGTGTTAGCTACAGCATAGTTGAGGATATGGTGATGACACTGCTGGTGGTAAGTGACAGTTCATTGTACACATGAGAGTGGCCGAACTGATAATATTTCAACACTAATTGGCAGTAGTTAGGGTCATGATGCTGATAATTAAAAGTGGCAATTGAGGATGGTAAGGAATATGATCACTGCAGTAAGGTAAGAGTGATAGTTGGGATGTAGTGGTGGTGTCAATTGTGAGATTTAGATGTGGTAGCTGTGGGGTAGATGGAGATATGGTAGTGATGCAGCCGTAAATAGTTCTGTGCAATAGTAATGATGGAGTGAAAAGTTTGGACAAATAGTCATGGCTATGAATGGTTGCCACTGTGAGCAGAAATGGGGACGATGCTGGATGACAAGATAAAGTGATGGTAGGTGTGTGTGGCAGCAGTTGTGAGTGGTAATGTCTTGTAAATATTTGGTTGGGGTATGGGGGAAATACAAGCAAAGGTTATTAGTCTTAATGGGAATTTCAGAGATCACTGTTCATAATTCGGATAAAATGACAAGATGAAGTTTAAAACTAATCATAAAGCAGTCACTAGCCAGAATTATCTTGATTCCCAATTTAGTCTGTCTGTTGCTGTTTATTACTGAGGAAAACCCAAGAGTATGACAGAGGAAGCTGTCTCACTACCATTATCAACAATAATTTAACTATTATTAACTATTATTAATTCTGTGGCTACTGTGTAACAGATACTATGTACATGTGCCTGCGTGTGTGCACATATAGCTTTAATTTAATCCTTATAAAAGCTCACATTATCCCCACTAGGCACACAGGCATAGTTTGGTTGAGTGATTTTGAGCATTTTGCAGAAATTCATTCAGCAAAAGGGTAGAATTGGATTATTAATCTCAGCACCACTCCTATCCCTTCAGATGAACTATTGGCAAGCAACAGTGATGGGAAATATTCACTCATATAGTTAGGAGTGGAAATGCCATGCTATAGGGACCAGCTTCATAAACTGTGGGTCAAGAACTCAAATGGAGTCTTATAACTAATAATCATGCTTATAACTAAGCATCATGAAAAATTTGGTGACAGGGTCTGGAGAGATGAATCGGTGATTAACAACACTGACTGCTCTTCCAGAGGACTCAGGTTCAATTTCCAACACCCACATTATTGCTGATAACCATCTATAACTCCAGTACCAGGGGAGTCTAGCACTCTCTTCTGGCCTCCACAGGTATATTGCACATACTTGGTCCACAAACATACATGAAGGCAAAACATCTATACAGGTAAAATAAATAATAATTTTTTTATCTGGCAACAGTAAAAGTTTTCTGAGCAATCAAGGACCAAAATATAATTTAAAATAAGACACAATGGCTCATGCTACTCATGTAGCATCCTCAGCTTCACAGAAACTTTGTTTCAGACAAACAACCTGCACACTTCTCAAGCACACATGATATCACATCTTGCCAACAAACACAGTCTGAAACACGATGGCTCCGACCACGCATTTCTGTTATGAAATGCAGTGTTTTTACATGCATACACAATTTTCTACTCTTATAAGAATAAAAATAGTTTGGGCCAGCAAAATGGCAGTAAAGGAACTTTCTGCTAAGAGGATGGCCTGAGTTCAAGCTCAGAACCCACATAATGGAAGGGGAAAACCAACTCACACAGGTTGCTCTCTGACCCCAACATGTACTCCAGGGCACTCATGCACTCATGTAGCCAACATACACACACATACTACATAAATAAATAAATAAAAATTTAAAAATTAAACATAATTGTTTAATTACAGAAAACAAAGACGTATAATGATATTGTCCTATCAGCATTCCACAGCTGTGAGCCTAAATTAGTTTATCTACGGATTGTATTAGATTAGAATGGTGGTTTTAAATATTACTGTTTGAGTTGTTGATGGGGTTTTATTTTTGCTTAAGCATTAAGTGAATTTAACTTGTGAATTATGACAGAATTGTCAACAATTACCAAAACAGTCCTAAAAACTTACTTCAACCATTTTATACTATATATTTACATTAAGTGCCATTTTTCAGCACTGACAAATATAAAATCAAAATATTGATCAACTCTGAAAAGCATTAAGGATGCACTGTGTCCCTCAGCACCAGATCTTTAGCCAAGACTTAATTCTCTGTGACACGGAAACAAGTACAGCCTCCTCATTAGGATGCTAATCTACTTTCATCATTGATGAATTATAAAATTTTATATCGAATAATTATTTTAAGATAAATGTCTTTAATGACTTAACAACAGTGAATGTTTGATTGTGTTTGCCAGTGTATATAGGGTTTGTTGT
Organism: Sigmodon hispidus; assembly: GCA_004025045.1. Lineage (NCBI taxonomy): Eukaryota > Metazoa > Chordata > Mammalia > Rodentia > Cricetidae > Sigmodon > Sigmodon hispidus. The sequence continues at coordinate 97,800 of PVIH01007259.1, read as the reverse complement.
GAAAATTTTTTTTGAGTGAAGAAGGGTCATGAACAGAAAATGTATAAGAAGCCTGATGTACAGCATGGTTTCAGAAGCAAATATAATAAGAATCACTATTATATTATTATTATTATAAGGCATGCTTTCAAGATTGTATTTGTAATAAAAGGAAGGCATAAATTATCACTATCTTACTTATAAGAGACACTGAAGACTCCAACAGAAAACTCTTAGGACTAACACACCACTTTCAGAAGCAACACCTAAAAATCAGTTGGTTTTCTACACACTGGTAACAAACATGCTGAGAAAGAAGTCAAGAAAACAATTCCACTCACACAAACATCCAAAAAAGACCCCTGTGATGATATGCTGTATATTTAATAAAAAAAAGTAGTCTAAAATATCACAGGACAGAGCCATCTCTTCCAGCCTTTTTTTGTTTTTTTCGTTTTGCTTTGTTTTGGTTTGGTTTTTTTGAGACAGGGTTTTCTGTGTAACAGTCCTGGTTGTTTTGGAACTTACTTTGTAGACTAAGGTGGCCTTGAACTCATAGAGATCTTCTTTACCTCTGCCTCCATAGTGCTAGAACTAATGACATGTGCTACCACTGTCTGGCTGTTAGGCCTTGAATTTACAGAGATCTGTCTCCCAAGGGATGGGATTGAAGGTGTGTGTCATCACTCCCTGACCTTCTTAGCTTGGCTGTGGGTGATTCTCTCTTCTGATATTCCAAACTAATTTTATTAAATATACAATATATCACCACAGATCCCAGAGAATTAACTGAACTAAGGAAGTAAAGGAACTCTAGGATTAATATTTTTAAACAAAATTAATTGAGATACTATGTGCCATTAATAAAACTCATCCCTCACAGTAATATCCTAAACTTTTATGAGTGTCATCAGGATGCAGACACTCAGAAAATGATGTATCGGGCATCTATTAAGCACCACGCCTTGAGACACAGATGTGAAGGGGGTAGGAGCAGGTTATGCCCTTTTCCCAGTGACATAAGATGGATAATGTATGAAGCAAAGAATGATAAATGACAAGAAACAACCAGAAGAAGAATAAGAGTAAGGATTGTCTAAGTCAACAAAGAAGTCTCCATGGTAACTGAGAAGGGCTTACTCTGAAGGTGGCATACAAAGAAAGAACAAACTGGGAAATGTACAACAGAAGAGTAATTCAGGAAAATGAAAAATTACCTACCAATGCACTCAAGAAAACATTTCCAGTGTTTGGGATCAATGGGAAAGCTACTGTCACTGTGACATGAGCTGAATGGAGGCATGGTTGTAGAAAATCGTCTTTAAGATATGGCATTGTGAGACGTACCAAGTCCCTTGGGGGCTGGCAGGCCATTATAGACTTTGTGATCACTCTAATTTGACTTTGCATATGTTGAGTAAAGAACAGTCTAAGACTCTAGGTGGATCATAGCAGTGAGGTACTTGCCCAGCCTGTGGAAGGCTTTGGATTGGATCCCCAGCAGTGGAAAAAGAGGAAGAAGAGAAAAGGTAGAGGAGGCTAAAAGAAGTGGTGGAAGGGGGAGGAAGAAGAAGAAAAGAAAGGATAGGGTAAGGGAGAAGGAAGGAACAGGAGTCATCTATGATGGTACCTACAGTGGCTCAAGTGTAAGGTGGTGGGTTGGAAAGAGGCTGCAGATCCTGATTGTAGTGTACCAGTTTGGATGCAAAACCTGCAGTATTTATTGGGGCTTGAGAAACATCTGAGAGTAAGAAAAAACTTTTGAAATCATGCCAAGTTTTAATTCATGTGTTTCAATCCTTATTAATATGAAGTTGCAAATATAATATACTTTTTAAAATACAATTTCAAGGGAGTTGGAGAGATGGCTCAGTAGTTAAGAACACTGACTGTTCTTCCAGAGGACCTGAGTTCAATTCCCAGCAACCACATGGTATCTCCCAATCACCTGTAATAAAATCTAGTAACCTCTTCTGTCCTGAAGAACACTGTATACATCATAAATAAATCTTTATAAAAAAGAATTAATAAGATCAAAAATACCTTTTAAAAATACAATTTCATTATGTAGCCAAAACTGGCCTCAGATTTGTGGCCTTCCTGCCTCTGCCTCTCATGCTAGGATCATAGATGAGTGCCAACATGCCAGCCAAGCTGTGTACTTTTTAACCTTTATTAAATAAGCAAATCTTTGTGTTCCACTTGGAAAATCTTTATAGTACTGTTAAATGCACAGCTACACAGTACAGGATGTTTCTGGAAAGCGCTTCTCCGTAGACCTGCATTGACCATCTCAGACCGGCTGGATGAGTCTTGGGAAGGCTGAGTGCCTGGTCTTCATCAGCACTTTTTTTTCTTAAACTGATTCAAAGAGGATTGAAGGCAAATGCAGCCATCCTTCACTGGGAATTATCTGCAGCGATGTTCCTGAATTAGTACTCTCCACCATTTCTTTTGTCTCCTCGGCCTACAAGTGCAGTGCATGTGATGTGAGTGACCTTATTGTAAATAATGAAAAGCTGCCTTAAGTAACCTACACTGCAACTATTTCCTGTAGAGGTCTGGAGATACATATTTGATAGAAATGAAACAGAAAACCCTGTGGTAGTAGCTTAGGTTTTGTGTTTTGCTTTTTGGGCTTTTGGGAGATGAACCTAGAGCCTCATGCACGCTGGGCAAATGATTTAACACTGAGCTGTCTCTCCAGCCCTCTCTGTACTTGTTATTTTAATAGATGACCTCACTACATTGCCTAGGCTGGCACTGTGCTACTTCTGTAGCCCAGGGAAGTCTTAAACTTGTTATCTTCTTGCTCATTCTCTCTAGTAGCTGAGACTCCAAGCATGTGCCACCACATCTGACTTGAGGCCTGAATATATGAAACTGGGTTCAAATTTTGTTTTACCCCCCAAAGAGGCAAAACCCTTAGGAAAAACTCATAGTGCCTCTAACAGCCAAGCCAAGTAACAACCTCCCAAGAATCTGTCCAGCCATTCTACTCTCTCCAGCACCTGCTGGAAGTTACATCTCTTATGTATAAAACTAATAAATCCTGACCAACATACTAGTCTTTTAGAAATCAGAAAGGCTGAACATCAAAAGTGTCCAAGATAGAGTAATGAAGTTATTTAGTTAGATGCTTTGCTTATTCATTCAAAAATAAAATGCCTGTTTAGCATTTTGACTGGTCTATATGCACAGTATATACCCTTTATAGACTATAGCAGTAGGAGACCAGACGTTCGGGAAAGAAACAAGTCAAATTTATATCATTATAAAGTCTTGTTTTTTATTGATATTGTGTGGAAGATATTTTAGATAAGCAGTTTGAAAACTCCAAATGAAAATATCTTGAGTTTCCTTTTAGATAGTTGCAGTCTCTTCAACCCAAGTATAGATGTCTGTTTCTGAGAGGAGAAAAGAAAAGCTATGTTCTCTGTCACTTGCTTAGTACAGATAATTCATGATTATAGAAAGAGTTGTCTTTAATGTTTATGAGCAACTCTAAAAGCAAACACATCACTATAGATAAGAGGATAAATTAAGTGCCGATAAAAAGTAACACGCAAGCACACAGAAAGAATAACATCTTGTAGAGCAATTAAAAGGAGGGATGTGAAGTTCAGAAGCAGGTGCTCTAGGCTGCAATCTGTCATTTCATGAGCTGCTTTACATGGGATACCGTTTCTGAGCCTCTGTTTTGGTGTCCTTACTTGTCAAGATGGAACCATAATAATATGTATTTAATAGACTAGTTGAAATGACTGAATGTAAGAATGCATACTAAACATTTAATTCTAGTGGCTAGCACCATAGTTATACCTAATGGTCACTAAACATTATGATAGCTTTATTAATCCTGCATGCCACAGGAGAAAATTAAGAATCCCAGCAGCAAAATCCCAGCCAAGTTTTCTCATCATCCAAAAGCATTATTCTCAGTTAGTGGGGGCGTTTCCGTCCTGAGTTCTCATACATATCCTGCCTCTAAAATTTAATAAGAATAGTGACAGGAACTCAGAAGGCCTTGAAACACATGCACACATTTAAATCCACTTCACTTAACTTCCTGGAGTAGGTCACTGACACATGACTCATTTACTCTTGTACAGAGAAAAAATAACAGTGCTTTTGCATAGCTTCTTCTCTTCTCTTCTCTGCTCAGTGTGTTTTCTTCTCTTTCTTTGAATCTAGGCCTTTAAAAAGCTATCTAGGAAGAAAATGAAAACATCTTTACCAGCTGCCATTAAACATAATTTGTACTTTAAATTATTTTTGACCATCCATATGTAAGCCAGTTTTTGTTTTGATATTGTATGATTGTTTTCTTAGGAACTTTGGGCATTTTATTTGTGGAAAATAGCATAACTCCAAATGTCTAACACTGTTGTTTCTGCTGTGTGTGGTGCTTCAAAAATGTGTTACCTCTTATTTCTCTGACTTCTAGATCTCCTCTCCCTCCCCGTCCCTCATCTCTCATCAGCACACATTTGTCTATGTTCTCTTATACTTTCAGCTAAAAGATAGTTTCTAAGAGAAAGCAAATAAATATTCCTGATAAATACAAAAGTTGGAGAGAAAACCAGAAAATAATACTGGCTGCATTTCTCTCACAGTTTAGTTGGCTGGTTGACTGGTTGGTTAGTTGACTGGTTGATTAGTTGGCTAGCTGGCTGGTTGGTTGGTTAGCTGATTGGTTGGTTAGTTGGTTTTTGGTTGGTTGGTTGCTGGCTGACTGGCTGGTTGGTTTGTTAATTGGTTGATTTGTTGGTTAATTGGTTGGTTGGTGGGTTGGTTGGTTGGTTGGTTGGCTGGCTGGATGGCTGACTGACTGGCTGGCTGGCTGGCTGGTTGGTTGGTTAATTGGTTGGTTGGTTAGTTAGTTAGCTGATTGGTTGGTTAGTTGGTTTTTAGTTGGTTGGTTGGCTGGCTGGCTGGCTGGTTGGTTGGTTAGTTGGTTGGTTGATTGGTTGGTTGGTTGGTTGGCTGGCTGGTTGGCTAATTGGTTGGTTGGTTGGCTAGTTGGGTGGTCGATTTAGGGAGTTTGTTGTTTTGTTTTGGGCTTTTTTAACTCAGAGCTTTTTATTGAACTCAAGCTCTATGCTTGCTAGAAAAGTATTCTACCACTGAGCTACATTCACATCTCCCACTTTAAAACGAAAGAAATTTAGGTATGTATGAGGGCAATTCCAGTCCTAGGAAGGCTGAGGGTTTCTGTGAGAGACAAGCTGCTTGTTAAAGGTGGACAGAGGATTCCTGATGTGGTCAGCAGACAGACTTTCAGTTCCAAGGCAGCCGAAATACATATTGAGACCCCGTCTCACAAGCAATGTGAACTACTTGTAACAGACAATCCCTTAATCATATAGATAAATCCCTTAGTCATATATAGTCTTCTTACTTTCCAAGTTTCCAACACATGGAATAATAAATACTTTTAGGGACATAAATACCAATTACTCTGTTTTAATAATTAGAGATTATTGTATATGAGATGCACAATATATCTGTCATATATTACATGTACTAAACTATCACACCATAGCAATAAATGTGTATAATTATTCTAAAACATGATTTTTTATTCATATGCCCTGGTTTTTAAAACTCTTCAATAAATTGCTTACCAAAAAACACAAGATTGTTTTATAATCTATTAAACGGGTAGAATTTATGCAATGTTAAGTGGCTCAAGTATAAAAATATAAAAGTCACCAGTCCCGCCACCGAGAGCCGGTGTGACTGTAAGGGCTCTAGCGTCTTGCTGCCCCCGCTGGTCAGACATGGTGTTGGATGCCGGCCCACCTGGCCTGACTCGCGATTCTCAGAAGAAAGGTGACAGTAATGCTAACGTTGGCAAGCAAGCTGAAGCGCGATGACGGTCTCAAAGGATCCCGGACATCAGACTCCACGTCTGACTCTACTCGGAGGGTTTCTGTGAGAGACAAGCTGCTTGTTAAAGGTGGACAGAGGATTCCTGATGTGGTCAGCAGACTGTGTTTGGGCTCTCCTCAGCCCTCCTTTCTTGGAGGTTGCAGAACTTGAAGCTAATTTACCCTGTACATGTAAAGTACATTTTCCTGATCCAAACAAGCTTCATTGCTTTCAGCTGACTGCAAACCCAGATGAGGGTTACTACCAGGGTGGAAAATTTCAGTTTGAAACTGAAGTTCCTGATGCCTACAACATGATGCCTCCCAAGGTGAAATGCTTGACTAAAATCTGGCACCCCAAAAACACAGAAACAGGGGAAATATTAAATTTACTAAGAGAACATTCAATTAATGGCACCGGCTGGGATCCCACTAGGACATTGAAGGATGTTGTTTGGGGATTAAACTCTTTATTTACTGATCTTTTGAATTTTGAAGCTGAATATTGAAGCTGCAGAACATCATTTACGAGACAAGGAGGATTTCCGGGAGAAAGCAGATGAATATATCAAACTCTATGCCAGATGATATGAGGAGAGACTGTAGGTCTGAGGGCTTTGTCACAGTTGTCTCTGATGTGAAAGAGCTCGGTAGCCCTCCTCCCCATCCTCATACTCCCTGTCAGCCCCTTGGAATTGTCCCAGTCTTGGGACCATGCTGTCCTGAAGAAGACCATCCTCCTAACTACACTATACAGCAAGAAAGTGTGTCTGGGCCTCACGAGCGTTGTCTGCTTCCCTTACCATGTTTACTGAAACTCCACTGTCTAGGCTGTGGGATTCCTCCGGAGTTGTAATGAACGCACCATTGAGGATAGCGCTTGCCTCCCTTCCCCAACAAATGGGTGTCCGCACAAGTGATGTATGACCTGCTCAGTGTGACTGACAGATTGGCAATAAGAAACCCGCTATAAACTGTGATTGGATGCACATTCTCTTAGCTTCTTCCAGGAATGTTGGCCCTGCCTAGATGTGAAGCTTCCCAGAATGCATAGTCATTCACTGCAGATCTTACTAAAATGCGTATTTTATTTAATGTAAGTATATTTTGGAACAGATTTGTAATTTGTACAATTTGATGCTTTAATTATTTTTTCTATTCTCATTTAGTTTGTATTTTCGTTGTATAGAGCAGACACAAAGATAATGGGTCAAGTAACTCTTGAAGAGAAATTCAAAGAGACCACGAAAGGGACATTACTCAGTGTCTCTGGATGCAGCAGGAATCTGGCTCCTAGACAGCAGCTCTTCTTTCAGGTCCACTTGTGGCAAGGATATTTTGAAGACCTAGAACCTAGACCTGGATGATCAAAACCAAAGGCAGGGCCACAGCAGACTGGGCTTTCTTCCTAAGCAGGGATGGTAGCTGGTTATGCACTTGTCATGAGTGAGCCAAGGCGTCCTTAACAGGGCTCTCTCTTTGCCTGGGAAATCAACTCAGTGTCTGGTGCTGCCAAGACCACATGCACTGTGACTATCTTCTGACTTGCCAATGGATTCCAAGTCCTACTAGGGGACTCTCAGGCCTTGAGAGGCTGGCCAGCAGCAGATTCCATACTCAGTCAGAGTGAGCACTTCAGGGTCAGTCCTGCAGAGACTGGTGGATTTATTCTAGCTTTAAACATTTAAACCAGTGAAATTTAATGCAAAATAAATGCATGTCTGGTTTTATTTAAAAATATATACATAAGGGCCAGACATGGCAGCACATGTCTATAATCCCAGCAGTTAAGAGGCATAGACTGGTGGATCTCTGTGAGTTTGAGCCAACCTGGTTTCAGGCAAGCTAGGGCTACACAGAGAAACCATGTATCAAAAACAAAAAAACTATTTTTATCATGGCTAAAACTCATTCAAATTGAGTCTTCTAACTATGAAGTGGAAGCTCGGATTGTGAACTAGGAAGTGTGCACAAAAATTGATGATTTAGTATCCAAGGCTGCTGACACCTACTTGTCATCCCAGCTGATCAGGAACCTGAGTCAAATGTTCAAGGCTTGAGGAAACTACAGAATAGTCAAGGCTAGCAGGGGCACCCTGTGAGAGGTTCTCTCAAAAAAAAAAAAAAAAATAGAACTTAGCCAGGAGGCAGAGCGATACTCAAGAGCTGGGTTTTTTTCTTTGTGGTTGAGATTTCTAGTTCCCACTCATAGGCACTCTAATCTTAGACATCCAGGGCCAAGCCAGCTATCTTAAATTTGAGAAGATTTCTCCAGGCATTAAAGTGTTTAGAGAAAAGCTCACTTTTAATAAACTAAGTGGCATATGTTCACGTTCAACCTTGTCTAATTCTCTATATTTCACCTGTATTTTCATTTCTAAATATACTTCCCTTTTATCTAAAATAAGGTGGACAGAATTGGGTTAGATTTCTGAAAGAAAGCTAATTATTACCCCACAAAGTCAAGTATCTCATCACAGATGTGTTTATACACAGACAAAATCTAGGAAATACACAGGTGCTCAGGTCTTTAAAGGTGGTTCTGTGAGAAATATAGACTTAGAAAATTCTCGACTTTTTACTTTCAAGATTAAATATAGAAGAAATTCCTCTAGGACACTGTCTTATTGATGTAATTACCCAGATTCAAGCATGGACAGAAGTGTCAGTTTGCTTAGAAATGACAGTGGGGGGCTGGCAAACACAAGTGGAGATTTCAGACAAAATCTGAACTAAATGGCATACATTTTAGTGATTTTAAAAACTCATTAAATTATGCAAACTTTTTTAATTGAAATGGAATTCCACCACTATCTCTTTCCTTTTTCCCCCTCCAGCCCCTCCCAGATATTCTCCCTCTAACCTCCATATACCCCCACTCTCAAGCCTCTTTCCGTGATTATTGTTGCTACATACATATATATGTTTATGTGTATACACAAATATAAAGAAATACAACCTGCTGAGTCTGTATTTGCTACTGATGTGTATATGGTTTCAAAGCCAACCTCTTTGCACTGAAAGCCAAGTAAAGAGTCTTGTCCCTGGAGGAGGCTAATTCTCCATGCCCTCTCAACAGTCATTGGCTGCTTGTAGATCTTTGTCTAGGGTGGGACCCTTTGAAATTTTCCCTTTTCCACATTAAGATGTCTATTGATATTCCATTGTTCTGCTATTCTTTATGCAGTCATTTTTAGAAGTGTCTGTTTGATAGCAGACTTCCTGGAATTCTGGATCTTACAATTCCTCTGCTCCTTCTTCTTTGTTATTCTCTGAGCCATAGATATGGGAGCTGTGATGTAGATGTAGCAATTGGTGCTTTGTTCCCTGTGATGCATTAATTTCTGTGTTATATACAGTGTAGTTTTCTATCATGATCTCCAATTGCTTTAAATGAGATTTCTTTGATTAGGGGTGGTAGCCATACTTATCTGTGGCTATAAGGATAAAATCAGAATGTAGGGGCTGGAGAGATGGCTCAGAGGTTAAGAGCACTGACTTCCAGTGCTGTTCTTCCAGAGGACCTGAGTTCAATTCCCAGCAAAACCACATGGTGGCTCACAACCATCTATGATGAGGTCTGGTGCCCTCTTCTGCAAAACTGTATGCATAATAAATAAATAAATCTTTAAAAAAAAATACTAGAAAAAAAAAATCAGAATGTAAGGAATTATTTTGGTCTAGCAAAATGGCAGTAGGAGATTTATTCCTAAGGTCCATGACCTCACTATCTGCAGAATGCTGCCTGTTTTCCAGTAATAGGCATGATTTCCTTCTGTTGAGTAGGCCTTAATTCTAGTTAAAGAGCTATTGGTTACCAGCAGCATGTGAGTGCCACTTATTGCACCACCATGCAACATTCTTTAAGGAGAATTCTACAAGTAAATAGAAGTGGACTTGGCAGTGTGAAATATTATCTGGTTATCAGGCTGCATTCTTACATCTCCAGATCACCATTGCAATACCTTCAAAGACATGAGAGCTCAAAGAAAACTTGGAAACAGACAGATATGCAAGCCAGCACCAGAATCTATAGGGAAACCCAAAAACAGCCAAGCTGGTATGAGCCTTGTGACTTAAGAGCAAACCTGGCTCTTCCCTGAATGTCTAGCCTGCCAGATTTCCCTCACCCCCGTGGAGTTGTAGACTTTAGATCTGTTAGGCTCCATTAAATCACACAAGCTATTCCAGTTCTCAGAGAACCCCCATTAATTCAATGAGAATTTGTCTTTATTTACATTTTATTTCAACAAAGAGCTGTTAGAAGTAATACACCTGTAGGGACATTTAATAGAAGGTAATATTTCTTCAGTCTGTTCCCTGAAGTAAGGCATGACTTGCCTGCAATTGCACAAATTAGCAGTCACTGTAATTGGCCAAAACTCTGTAATAAAAAGAGAGGCTACATTTTCCAATGTAGCAATTCAGCAGCCATAAGATTCTTATTACACTAAATTCAGTATTTATCTCATGGATATCACTTTGTGTTATGAACTATCCTTACAAAATAGATGAAATCTTCATTTACTACATTCTAATATTTAGTGAGTAGTCATTTGAATATTATTACATTTTGTACAAAATTTTTTGAATGCTTTTACATTTCCTTTTACTATATAAATCCAATGTTTGGTGTCCATGTTATATTGGTGAGTTTAATGGTTGCAGAATTCACTTCAGTTGTTTAAATAGATATATTGATATCGATTCCCACACCTTAAGCTCAAGAGTCATCAAAAGAGTAAGCAGAACAATTGTAAGAGCCAGAGGATCATGGAGTTTATTGAGAGATTGTGTCTCCTAGGAACATCAGTAGCTGTACCCATAAAGTCTCATCAACATGGCTGTCTAAACATCGCCTGAACAAAGACAACAATAGACATGCTAACATGGATGGAGGCCTCAACCTTTCCCTAAGAACCACAGACAACTAAGGAACACTGAGAGCAGGATAAGGTGTCTTCCCCAGGGAAGAGCACAACCATTGGTAATCCATACCAAATGGTCAGCAGTAAAAACTAGCTTCCAAGAGACATTATGCAGACTGAGCAGGTTGTATTTATATACTTAGGAATATGTATGTGAATATACATATATGTATGTAACAATAATTAATAAAAAGAGGCCAGGAATCTAAAAGACAGCAAGGAGAAAAGGGAAGAGGAATGATATTATAATGCATACATATAGATATATTGACATGCGTGGTGTGGTGGTACTTGTCTTTAATCTCAGTACTCAAGAAGTAAACACATAACAATCTCTGAAAGTTTGGGAACACCTAGAGCTACACTTTGAGATTCTATTTCAAATATATAAATAAATTTGTATGTATATGTACATTGGAAACCAACTGTTAAAAATGAGATTTTTAATGAGGGGCCAATTAGCAGATCTTTGGTGGCTCCAGTGACAAGATAAAAATCTTCCACAGGCCTTGATCTCCACTGACCACTAGTGAATTTTAACATTTTTCCTTTTGTCATGTTGTCCCTGTTGGAAACCACAGGTGTCATTTGACATTGCAGTCGTCATCTTGGCATACTTCCCAAGTTCGTCACCACGTCATTTCACTGTAGGTATGACAGCTAATAGAGCCTCCAGAAGATCATGTGGCCTAATGCATTAGTAAAGTTCTCATTTCACTGTATCACAGCTTATCAGAACTTTTCATCAGAACCTTGTCTCCCTAACCCTGAGCATTGTGTATGAGAAATTTGGAAAGATGATTTTGAAAACAAAATCTATAGCCTTCAACTGATTAAAAAAATAGTCCAAGGCTGGGCCTGACATAAAGGGCACTTGATGCCAAGATGGACAACTTAGGTTCTACCCAGTCGTGTGAATTTGGATTTAATCCCCAAAATACACATGATGGAAGGAAAAAGCCCATTCCATCAAGTTGTCTTTCAACATCTGAGAGATCACAGCAGCTTCAGTGCTGTGTGTGTGTGTGTGTGTGTGTGTGTGTGTGTGTGTGTGTGTGTGTGTAAGAGAGAGAGAGAGAGAGAGAGAGATAAAGTGATTGCTCATGTGTGTGTGTGAGTACTCATGTGGGAGAGAGAGTGCTTATATGACTGTATGTGTGTAATCATGTATGTTGGAGTGCTTATATGTATGTGATTTATATATATGTACATAGAGACTTTTAAATTAAAGGGTTCCAAGTCATACATAAACATGTAAGTTTATGTTCACACATACACATCAAATTCCCACACAGGCACTGGTGATGTAGCTCAGTGGTAGAGTGCTTACCAAGCATGCACACGACCCTGGCTTCACTGTCCAATGCCTAACACACACAAAGTGTAGGATTCTGGAGAGATAGAAAGAAGTAGACAAAATACAGAAGTGAGGACCAAAAAAAAGGGAAGATCATATATTAGTGTGTGCCAGTTCATTTCTCTGTTACTGTGATAAAACACTGACCAAATAAAGACCTGGTAGGACTCACTAGAAATACAAGCTGCAGTCCACTGTGGAGGCAAGCCAGAGCAGGAGCTCAAGGCAAGAACTGAAGCAAATACCCTAAAAGAGCCTTGGCTATTGGCTTGATCCCAGGCTCACATGTAAGGAGTCCTGGCACACCACATGCATGGAAGGCACACCCCTAGGCATGGCTATGTAAATCTGTGCCCATCCATTCTCTTAAAAGGGGCCTGCCACATTTAAGTCTCTCTCTTTTCTTCTTCCCTGCCCCTGTGCTGGTCTGGCAACTCTCCTGAATAAACTCTTGTGTGGCCCTGGTAGAGAGTGTGTGTGTGTGTGTGTCTGTGTCTGTGTCTGTGTGTGTGATCTCACTCGTGAAACCAACACATAATTAATTACCCTTCTCATACAGCCCAGGCTCACATGTCTAGTGATGGTATCCCCACAATGAGCTGTACCCACATTTCTTAATGTTAAACGAACCCCAAAGTCTTTGCTCTACCCTTCTCATTCTGTTTTCTTTCCCAAAAAAAAAAAAAAAAAAAAAAAAAAAACAGCCTACATGAGTGGCCAAGCCTATGGCTTTCTGTTGAACTCAGCCATGCCAGTGCCTTGGCAGAGATGGTCTAAGGAGGGTCAGACCATTTCTCCCCTGTGAGCCTGGGCCTGGCACTATCTCCCTCAGCCCTGGGAGATGTGTACCTCCCTTGATGCTTCTTCATTCTATGATCACATTTTGCAACTAATCTCAGCTGATCCTGCTCAGAGTGCCATTCCATTAATTACCTCCTAGGACCTGTACTTGCTCATTCACCAAATTGTCTTTCAACCTTCTCATCCCAAACACCTTCCTCTGATTCTATTCTTTTATTTTACTTTTCTTGTATTTTTCCTTTACATATCTGTGTCTCAAATGGTTTTAAATGCCAGCGCAATACTGTACATCTGAGTCTCCAGTACCTGGCAGCATCCTCACATATAAGTGTTTAATAAAACTTAAAAGTTGCTTGGATATATGTGTGAAGAAATAGTCGCAATTATAAGGGTCATTCGTGGCAAAAAAAAAAAAAAAAAAAAAACCTGTTTTATTCAGTTACATTGTCCTTTATCATTGCATTGTTGCCACCAGTAAATAGTTTGAGCTTTAAACTTGACTAAGAAACTAGGAAAAAATTGTATGGACTTTATCACCTCAGACAACAATGTATTTTCATAACAGTTTTGTGACACAACCCATATTACCTAAAAAAAAGCAATTGTCTCCTTGTATCAAATGGCATTTACTTTTCATCTTTGTAATTTCCTCCACAGGAATCTGAGAGTTCAGGGGGCATCAGAGAACATAAGAACTAACAATTTCATTTCTGTTCAAAATTAAATATTTTAATAGATTGCCAAAAGCAAATCCCTATTTATATTTTTCTTATTATTTTGCTCATTCAAATATTTGCTGTAGATTTTAAATGACAGATCTCATTCTTGGAAAATGATTACATCGATTTAATTAGATTGTAGCCTCAGGGGTCACTCTTCTTCATCTAAGAAGTTTGGAGCAAAGAAATATTCTAAAATCAGAAGAGGCAGTGCATGTAGACACCTAGTGTGTGTTCACGTGTCTTCTCTATGGGATGTGATAATGCTTCTCTTGTAATTAAGCTTGGAATTTTTGCTTGACAGTGGATTCAAGAAATAGTTGAAAATCCCTTTGTATCGAGCTCTGAATTTTGTGTCTCCTATTCTCCCAAGTCGTATAGCTTTCACAGATACATTTTCAGCTTTTTTATTAGAGACAAAAGTATTTATAGCTAACAGATTTTAGTTTGTGTATGGCTTGTTAAAAGTTGTATGAAGAGCATCACACCACAGATATTGTTTTGTTACTTGGATTTTAACCCAATAATGCTTTCAGGGTTTGTGCACAGTGACTATATGTAAAATTTATTCTTTTCCCACATCTGTAGAGCAGACAGTGCCAGTTGCCTTCCCAATACCACATCTCCTTTTTGTCTTTCTAAGAGAAGCGTAGCATGCTTTCCATTCAATTGTGTGCACTGCAAAATTATCCAATACTTCCCAGGCCTGGCAGCTACATTTCACTTTATGGTACAGCTCTAGTTGGGTTGAGAACTGCTCGGGCTTCATCTGTTTCTCCTCATTTCTTTCCTTCTCTTCTTCCCCTACTGAGAATGAAGATATAATTCTTGTTGTCAGGGCAGTCATTTTGTGATAGGGAGGAAAGGAGTTCTGCGTACCTCTGGTGATGTGTCATATAAAGAAGTTTGGGGTCTTTTATAATACTTTGGTTGGCATACAAAGACCTGCATTTCATTGTGGTATTATGTTCATATTCATCACTTCTCTATCTATCTATCAGTCTATCTCTGTCTGATACCCATCCTTTCCACAGACAGTTCACCATTCTGCTTTCAACACATACACACATCTGTTGTTCTCTTGCTCCTCCTTCATTTATAGCTTTTCTCCTTGCCCCCTTTTTACTTCGTGCCCTACATACAACATACATGTGTGCGTGTTTAGACATTTGTCTTTCTCAGTCTGACTTACTTTACTTATCACAATGATTTCCAGTTCTCTACATTTCCCTGCAGTGACATAATTTTTGTTCTGTACAGCTGAGTAAATCCCACTGCATAGATGGACATTTTCTCTACCCATTCATCTATTGAGAGATATATAGACTTGTTCTGTGCCTTTGCTATTGGGACCAGTGTAGTCATAATAGTATAATGAGTGTACATGCAGCTCTGTATCAAAAAGTCTGGATTCCTGATGGCCTTTTGAGGCTATCATAACAAACAACTCTGCTTCTGGACTTGACTATACACGAGAAAAACAAAGTTTACATTTTCACAAAGGTAGATGGACTCTAGATAGTCTTATTAATCTGTAGGACTAGAATGCAACCAAGGAACATGCTGTTTGTGTATCTGTTTATCCATTCCAGTAAACCATATGCCTCACTCTTTTGCAATTGCAGCCAGCACCACACTAAACACCTTTGTACAGAAAACTTCTCTGAGAGCCACCAATGCTGTCTATTGGAAGATCATACACCTGTAGCTATTCAGCTATGGAAAACAGCTTACAGCTTCTAGGAAAAGTGGATCCTTCGCATCCTTTCAGCGTGTCGCTTTTCATTTTCATACTTTTGTTAAATTTGATCATCCTAAATCCTGAACACCAAAATATTTGTTTGCAAAATGGACTCTGTATGCTTTGCTTTGGAGACTGGGAAGAGAATTTTTGCATTTTAATTGCTTTCTCTTTCTTTGAGATGGAATGCAATTATGATGACTCCTCAAACTCCTGCACCCAAGTAATCCTCCTGCCTCAGGTTCCCAAATAGCTTATACTACAATTCTAATGAAGTTGGTCAATTTTCTTTTTTTTTTTTACTAGCACTTTTGACTACTTCTAAAATAATTCGTGAAACAATTATATAAACATAGGAGTGTAGTGGGATTGTGCTGGTTGTCCCACCTATGGGTTTAATAAAAGCTGATTGGCCAAAGGCAAACAGGAAGTGTGGGCAAGACAACCAGGCTAAGAAAACTGAGGAACATCTCAGAGCAGACACAGAAGCCAGACACATGTGCCAGAGTCGCTGGAGCTGTCAGGAGATGCAGAGGAAATGCTGCTCTGAGAAAAGGTACGGATCCACATGGCTGAAAGAGATGGGTTGGTTCAGATGAAGGAGTTAGCAAGTTATATGCCTGAGCCCTAGATCAACCAGTGTAAAAATAATATAAGTCTGTGTGTGACTATCTGAGACAAAGCGGGGCCAAGAGTGAGACAAAACCTCTGGTCCAGGCCCAGAAGGTCTGGGCCAGAACCATCTACAACACAGCAGTCATTTCCAGTATCTTTGCAAGCAAAGAAGAAAACTTCAATATAGTATCAGTGACCTTCATGTTGGGAACTTATTATATGTATCCCTTGATGTTAATGCATATTGAAATTCTGATGAACCATAAGATAAAAAACACTAGTTATTTTTACCTTGTTATTCTTATAATTTTTATTATATAGTAAATATGATGGTGATGTTTATATAAAATGGAGACATTGGAGGCCACCTGCCTCATGGAAAGTGGAGGCTGCCCATTTCAAGGCACAGGCAGCAGACACAACTCTGATGAGAGAGGTAGAGAAGCAAAGTAGTCCATGCATTGTTAAAGAGGGGAAACTGGAAACTCAATGGCAGTGAGTACCAGGCTGATGTGAGTGGCCTGTTAGTGATGACCATGGCCCCTGTTACCAACAAAAGCCATGAAGATGTCTGTGGTCCATGCTGCCTCCTGAAGCCATATAGGTACCCAGGGCCACACTATTGCCAGGGACCATCCTGATCTAGGTGTCTATGCTGCCACCTGAGGCCATGGTTCTATCTCGGTTTCTGCTGCCACCAAGGACCATGTCCAGGTCTGAGATCCTACTGTAGCCTGGGTCTGCATTGATGTCTGCAGTCCATGCTACCACTAAAGGCCATGTGTATGTCCTTGGTCTGTGCTGATGCCTGAATCCATGCGGATGTCCATGGGCTGTGCCATCACTGGAGGCCATATTGATGTCAATGACTTGCACTGCCACTTAAGGCAAAGTAGATGTCCATTGTTCAGACTGCTTCTGAGGGTCTTGTCTGAGTTTGTGGTCCTACTACAGCCAGAGACCATGTTAATGGTAAGTGCTGCTACTAGAAAACATGTGTAAGCCCATGATTGTGCTTCTGCTCACTATAAAGAACAAGAAAGCTATTTTTGCAGAGATATTGATGATTGTAAGCTCACAGCTGAGAAGGGGACATGGGAGGTTTCTGTGACAACCACTATCTCCACCCCCCAAAAAATTAACAGGCTAAACAGGAAGCCATCTAACAGAACTCTTAAAAAGTGTGATAAAAAGCTGAAGTTGGCTTCTCCACAATAGATGATTTCCGGCATGGTTTCAGGAGGGGAAGGACTCAGTTCTATTTAAGGGGCAGGCCACTAAGAGCTTGAGCACGCTCCAGTGAACATATAGATAACACAAATTGAACTTGTGAGGTTTTATTTTTTTTACTTTTTAAAATTCCTTTTGAGGGACACCAAGGGTAGGGGTGGGGGTGGAAGAACTGGAAAATGAATGAGATCATGGTGCATAATATAAAATTCCCAAAGAATCAATTAAAATATTTTAAAAATAAAAATGTTTAAGATTTTAAAATGTTAGTTTCCCAAAGTCAGACTACTAAACCATAGAAGAGCAGAAATTCCAATATTTAAAAGAAGGGCTGGGAGATAGCCCAGTTCAGGAAATGTTTGCCTGCCTTGCAAGCAAAAGAACCTGACTTCAGTCCCAAGAAGCCACATAAAAAAAGGCCTGGCATGGTGACATGCATATATATTCATAGCACCAGGGAAGGATACCAAGGGGATTCCTGGTACTTGTTCAGGCAGTGAGCCCCAAGCCAGTGACAAACACTGCTGTATACACTGAGGAAGGGCATTTGAGGTTGTTCTCCAGCCTCCACAGGCACACACACACACACACACACACACACACACACACACACCTGTGCACCCACACATTAGTGCACAGGCATAGACACGTGCACATATATGCACACGTGTGCAAAGAAAGGCTTTGACTCTAAAGTCTGCATCTTTGTTAGAGATGGTAATTCTGTTTTTTATTTCCACATCTATTATGACAAAAAAAAATCTAGCTGCTGTAAAGAAGGAAGCAAATAAAATTAAAACAGTCTTCTAAATTATGAAAATAAAGGATATAGATATTCATACTGATTTTCAAGTGTGGCACTGAATATTAGACATATTTAAGAAACAACTCTTGATCACGGAAAATATGAGCTAAAAGAAAATTCAAAAAAGATTGGATTTCACCAGAGAAATGTCCTATAATTGCCACTTGGACACAATTTTAATTTTTGTAGGTTAAGTGAATACAAGTGATCCATTTACTTTTAAAGAAGTTGGGACTACTATTGCCCATGAAGCTCTCTTGGCAGAATTAATTGAAACTGTCTTGGCTATGAGGACTCTCAGATGATCTGGGGACTGGCTCGAGAGTCACGAACAAAAAATAATCATGAACTTCTGAGTAACCAGCTTCCTAGCAGGGTGGCATAGGGATTGGTGTGATGAATTTTATTGAGTATCTTTATTAATAATACGAAAGAGAGAGCAAATAGCCATGTTAATGAAATTCACAAATGCTAATGAGTGTGGCATTGGAAATACTGTTAAGGAACCTACAGAGGTAAGGATAGCCAGATTCAAACAAATAGCTTCAAATGCTATATAGAAAAATGAGTTTTGAAAGCAGGATGTGTGTGAGCGACTTTGAAAAAGAAGTTTATAGGAAGAAAAATAGTGTTATGGCATCACCTTCTAAGAGGCTTTTAAAGCATCGTTCCTTAAAGAGACAAGGGATTAGAGTGAAAAGTCATTTGGAGCTTAAATTTTGTGAAATGACAGCCAAGAATTTCCAAAGTTTACTGATGTAAGAGAGGGCAGAATTTGGAATGAATAAGACAAATCTCAGATTCAAAGCTCACATCTGATTCATACCTCCCATCCAACCCAACTCTTACACCACTAAGATGAGACTAATAATACGCACCTCACCTGGTTGCTATGGGGATGAGATTAGGCAGTGTATGGGGCAGAGGGCTGGATAACAACAAGAGTGATGCAGGCTTCCCCATAGAAATGGCTCACAGAGTTCAGCTGGACACAGCCTGGAGAAAAGGACCAGGATAAATATGACCCAGTTCACTGAGTCTGGAAACACAGCCGACATGGGTGAGGCTGAATATGGAGAGTGTATATGTAACACGACCAAGATCTAAGTAAGAGTAATGGGGTGAAATTCAGAAAAGGAAGGTGCAAGCTTTAGATCAGGAAAAAATTTCCTTGATACTTCAATTAGGCATTAGCAGAATAGTCATACAAGGGGAATAGTAAGTGAATCACTTCTTAAAATATTTCAAATTAACAGGATAATGCTTCAAAAAGTTTATCATTAGGGGTAAAATGTCCTGCTGGCTTCCTTGGGGCTCTAATGCCTTTGATGATAATTCTCACACTGCCATGTTTCAAAACTGTCTAAGAGGTTCTAAGACTATAATAGAATAATTGACCTTTTTCTTTAAATTCTCACTAAAAATTCCTAATAAGTCATTGAGCAGAAGTTTTGCAGATCTGAATGTCTTTTCTGCCCATAAATTATTTCTAAACACTTTTGAATCTATTACTCCTGTATGGGATTGTTTCTGATATTTTACATGATCACATATTCCTGTTGAAGGACTTTTCCTGGGGTGACCTGAACATTGATTCACCCAGAGTGAGCACCACAGCACACCAAAGAAACATTTCTACTCAAGTCTAGCTTGGCAAACCAATGAGTTTGTTGTTGCTTATTGAAATGCTAATGAGGCATTATTGACAGAAACATGGGCAGCTCAAAGGTAGTTACCTCACCAAAAGGTCCATCTCACCATGAGTGAAAATCCAAAAAAGTCTATCTCTAGAAGTCCCTGCCCAACTGAGGGGATGAGGCTGAAGGGGACCTGCACCAAAATGATGTCCCTTCCTCAACAATTGCTCATTGCTTACACAGCCTTGTGGAGGCTGACTTATGAATCCTGTCATTTTCATGAATTCTTTGAGCCCTGTAAGTTTCATTAGCTTCCTGAGTCTTGTCAGTCTTCTTCCAGCAGGGGATATTTCAACTTGGCAGAAACAGCTGCACAGTAATTACAATATCATTGTATCTATTACTTTTTTGTTACTATGATAAAACACCAGGACCGAAATCAGCTCATGGAGGAAAGAGGGATCATAGTACAAACACAAAGGAAGAGCTCACATCCTAAACTGTAAGCAGGAAGCAGAGAGAGTGAATAGCAGGTGGTAGAAGGCTTTCAATCTCAAAGCCTGCCCTCCAGATGTACACTTCTTCCAATAAGACTGTACCACACGAGCAGAGCCACCAACTGAGGACCAAGTATGCGAATGCCCAAGTCTATGAGGGACATTTGTCAATCAAACAACTACATCAAATAGTTCATTCATGTTTCATGACATTTTAAAATAAATTATTCTTTTCAGATGTTCTAATTCCTACAAAATTATGTTCTCCATACTGGAAAAATTATACCTGAACCTGAAGTGTGACAGTCTTGTAAGTTAGATCACTAGTATGTTACAAGCAAGAACCTTAAGAAGCATCCAAAGAAAAGGCTGATATCTGGCTCAAACACCAAATGTCTTCAAAGACACCTATATAGTCCACTAGATCTTCAAAAATGTGTACATTATCCACTCTGTGCCCCACACTATGAAGCTGAGGTACTAATGATGTCAATATAAACTCAAGTTTCTGACCCTGGCACCTTACATTCTGGTGAGAAAAGCTCTCATTAAAGGCATAAATAAATATAAACAAGTCTCCAGTATAAGGCAAAGAAAACTAAAGGGTGGTTTGGGGTTGGAAATAGTAGATGGAGTGATTATCTCTTTGTAAATGGCATTTGAGGAAAGTAAAATAAGCAACAACCAGATAAGAAAATCACAAGGACAGAAAAACAATCACGAGCCCTCTGCTCTTGTGTATTTCAGAAGTAGCAACCAAGTACGTAGAATGGTGTATCCAGGAACAGGAGGGTGGTTATGGGAAGAAATGGTCAAAGGGGTAGTAATAATAGGCAGGAGGTCAAATCCTTCAGAGCTTCGAAGGCCAGAGTGAGGGCTAGAAGGGCAAAGATTTTGAGGAGAACAGGACTAGAATCTCATGTTCAAGCCTGTCTGCTCTTCAGAAAATAGATTAGAGCCAAGCAAAGGAAAATTAAGTAGAAGTCTAAAAGTAGTTGTGTTGTGCCAGAAATGACAGAAATGAGAGGCAAAAGGGATGTAAACAGGACTATCGTGTCAGAAGCCATTTAAAGATGAACCAGAAGACTGCAGATGTAACATACGAGATTCAGGAGAAAGAGTGTGCTGATGAAACATCCTGGAAGTGAGCTGCAATGCTATCAAAAACAAGGACATGTGTGTGTGTGTGTATGTGTGTGTGTGTGTGTGTGTGTGTGTGTGTGTGTATGTGTGGTGGTGAGTGTGTTTGGGAGAACAGATGATGATAATAAGAGATACTGTTGTTTCTTTACTAAGTACCTTCCTATGTCTCTATGTTTCAACTCCCTCATTTTTTTCAGCTGATATACGATAAGTTTTCAATTTTTCTCAAAACCTGTGCATGAGTCGGATATCAGGTCTTTCAGCATTCTTTCCAAATTGATCTTTTTCCTGTTTTAGAATCTGTCTACCATTCCCTCATACCAAACCAAGTCTACAGTGTCAATCTACCAAACCACAGGACATCGGAGGCCTCCATCTCCCGTGTGCCTCTCAAGCAATTATCTAGAGATTTGTGTTTTGTTAATAGGACAAGAGGACTAAGTTCTACCCCACATGTTCATGCCTTAGGCTTTCTCTCCCCACCACATTTTCTACTGAAACAATCCTTAGGAAGTAAAAAAGTGTTGATTTTGTTTTGTTTTGTTTTTAAATGGGGCTTGGGAAATAATGCAACCATTAATACTGTTTGTTGCTCTTCCAGGGGACCTAGATTGGGTTCTCAGCATCTGTATCAGGCAGCGCACAACTGCCTGTAATTCCAGTTCCTACACGTTACGCAAAAACCTGCATGCATACACATAAAAATAAACAAACAAATCATTTTTTACGAGAAAGAAATGAGAAAGAGTTGTCTTCACCATTTAAAATATGCCTTTGCTGACTTTGAATTTCCCTTAGAACTGAGACAAGAAGCCTCCTTGAGAAAGAACTCATTCCGTGTTGACGTGGAGAAACACATGACTCATGTTGAACTAGAGGTGTGGACTGGACAAACAGTGGTAACAGGAGCAAGTCCTCTGAGAGAAATAACAAGAAGAAAGAATAAATAGGAGTGCTCTAGTTTAGCCCTTGGGTGTAAAGAAGAGTGCTGACAGGTGACATGCCTGCTCTGTGTCACTCTCATTTGGCCACCTCGAAGAGCTGAAATGGTGTGCACTGGGAGAAACAGGAGCCTAGCTAGCAAGAAGAACTGTGTCCAAAAGTCCCTGGTTGTTCCACCTTGGAAAATATTTGCACACACACAAAAAAAATAGTACCAGATTTTTTCCCAATTTATTGAACAGAAAAATGAGTGTTGGAAATTAGGTAAATTTTTCAAGGTAACAGATAAAAAATATAAATAGCAAAGTCAGAGTCTGAGCTGGGTTGGATGAGTAGGTGGGTGCTATCACCTTGGAAGTAGCCAAAGCAGGATAAGCAAACTGAATCACAAGTTCATAAACTTAGCTCATAGGACAGGGCTAAGAAAAAGTCAAGGTCAAACCTGGAGATTCAAAGGAAAGGTAGCAAAGGCCTGGGAGGTGGGTAGTATTGGGAAATATGTAAATACTATCTGCTGTGTTGCTCTCTGGGTTCTCAGCATGTATTTTTCTGGAACAGATTTTATCTACATGGAATTGAAAGTCAGATCATAGACTGTTGTGGTGCTGATGGTGGTCGTGGGTAATGGTGATGGTGAGTGGTGGTGGATAGTGGTAGTGTGACAAAGGTACTGAAGGAGGAAGAGAAGGAGACAGAAAGAAAAAAGATATAAAAAACAGAAATAACACAACAAATACTATTAATGTTTCAAATGTGTGCATTTAGGATCTGTTTGATGAATGACTACTAAGAGTTAAGCAAGCAACTGATAACAGGAAGATATGGCCTCTATCCCCAGGAGCTTTCTGCTCATTGGAGATATCACATCTGTGAGTCAATTATCACATCACAACATGGAAAAACAAACATATTTAACCTAGCTCCCAAGCTACTTTACTAACAGTAATGGTAATTCCTGGAATTATCATATTAATTACTAATGTCTCCCTGTGAGCAGCTCCTAGAGAAACAACTTAAAGAAAGAAAGATTCGTTTGGCTCACAGTCTCAGAGGGGTTTTGCCAATCACAGAGAAAGGGTGGAAAAGTCCAATACACGGTGACAGAAATGTGCAAGAGAAGCTGTTCATATCACCAAGAAGCAGAGGGCCTAATAGGAGCCAGAGGCCATGTGTAGCATGAAACATGAAAGCCTGCTGGTCAGGATGAGGTAGGGCTATGGTTCAACTCTGGCTCTAAAGGCAAACACCCCTAATCACTACAAGGTACTGCTGAGACCATCATGGATTTTCTAATACAAATTGTATCTGTTCAAAATCCAAGGGAGCT
This sequence comes from Sigmodon hispidus, assembly GCA_004025045.1. NCBI lineage: Eukaryota > Metazoa > Chordata > Mammalia > Rodentia > Cricetidae > Sigmodon > Sigmodon hispidus. The sequence goes on along the minus strand of PVIH01007259.1, from coordinate 74,206 downwards.
TTCTTGATCTATCAGTCTACCATGCCCCATTGAACCTCTCAGTATCAATGACTCAATTTGCTAATTGCATCAAATATTACACTGGTTCAGCATTACACTAATTAGCGCCATTTTGTCTACTAGATGATGACAGGGCTGAATGGGATTTTCTACTCTTGAGGCCCATTATTAAAATAATTACTCCCCAGGGAACGATGTGGAAAAGGGGACTCAGCTGAAGGACAGCATATGTGGATACCTGTGGCCTTTATCAAGGAGGATGGCCCTACCCCAATTACTCCATCTGGCAGAGCCCTTACCTGCCGTAGTTCACATATGACTGGCAGCAATTTGCATGCAAATAGAAGCCTACATGCTTTCTGGAGCTAAGAGCTGGATTTCAACATTTCACAGTGGAATTAGTCACTGGACAGGATGCCACAGCTTTGTGGATGTGCCAGCTAAAACCCTTCTAAATATCAAACTCTGTGTTTCACAGCAAGATTGTTTATTGAACCAGTCCATGGAAGCTCCAAAGACTCCTCTACTGAAATACTGCCAGCTCCAAGCTCTGAATTTGACATTGATGTTGTCAGTTGAGATTAAGCCTGGGTCTTAATGAATGCTGGCAGACTGCTTCTGAGGTATGATCACCGTGTTCCGTGGCTAAGTAGCAAAGCTCTGGACAGGAGTGAAGCTGAGGTCTGAGGAGCAACTGGCAGCCTTTTATTTTTCTTGCTCTGCTTCCTCAGCCCCCATCTGTTAAGGAAGGAACATAGCTTCACCATTCTTCATGGACCTCCCTGTATAACCAAAGCCACATTTACCCTAGTGTGCCCTTATGTCCCCAGCAGGTCCAGGAGTGCTTTCCTTTGTCCTTTCATATGACGTAGCAATGACCAGCCTTGCCATGTGCAGTCCTGCCCCCACTACCAGGAATAATCACCCTCACTGACACTGAAAGACAAAGTTGTGCTCATCTTCAAGGCCTGGTCACACTACTCCAACAAATCTCCAAATAAACTCTCCAGCTCCAAAAATAATAAATACACCCTTTGCCACTGCTGTGTAAAGTAACAAGACATAGGTACTCAAAAGCCTTAGCTACAGATCTCAGCACAGTGTTTGGCATATTATCAATGTTCCATCCTTAACTTAAGTCAGAGTTAATGGACTTCGTCCTAACATGCACATGCTACTGGGGGCTGAAAATTGAAAACAAATCACAACATTATGCTTATAGTTCGGGAATTAGTACCAAATGTTGTATGCTGCTTATTTATTTTAGGGAAATAAAGGAAAAGGAAGCCATCATGAAGGATTTTTTTTTTTTTTTTTTTACAAATCCTTGTATTGGACATGGTGGTAGATACTTGGAAAAGAATTATGAATTCAAAACTATCCTGAGTTACATATGCAGACCTGAGAAACAATGGAAGAAATTGGGGGGGGAAGATGGGGGAAAGGGAGATGGGGAAGAGAAGGAGAGAAGTGAGGGGGGAGAGAGGGAAGAATGGAGAGATGGAGGGACAGAGGGATGGAGGGAGGGGAGAAAAGGACATTCCTTAACCACTATGTCTAGAAATACATCTTTCAACATTATCTCCTAGGGTTAGATGTAGCCCAGTTGGTAGAAGAGTTGCCTAGCATGTAGAAAGCCATGGGTTCAATCCCCTGAACTACATAAACCTGATGGTCTATAATCTTAACACTTGGAAGGCAGAGGCAAGAAGATTAGAGATTCTAGGGCATCCTCCGTTACACAGTAATTTGTAGGAGACCAAACTTAGGCTGCATGAGACTTTGTCTCAAGGGAAGAAAGGGAGGGGCAGTTCACATGATGGGTCCATGCATATCTGCGTGCATCCCTATATCTATAGATAAAGATATGGATATTCCTATGTAACTCACAAACAAAGCTTTGTCAGAGTTCTTTCATTTTGTGAAAGGAATTTACTTTTTGCTTTAGAAATGAGTTGTCCTTTGTAGCTGAGGAAGACACAATGAGGAAATGAGTATCTCTCCTGATGAAGCACGGAGCACTACGGCAAGGCTTGCTGAAATCCATTTAGCACAATCAGTCGGTCTATTATCTCCCGATTATGGAAGTGGAGAAATGAGATATTTAATCAGGGCATATTTTAGAAAGTTGTAACATATTTGCCTATTTCCCTAAGGCCTATAATGAAGAGCTCTTAATATTTCATTTTCATTATTACCAAAAGAGTTACAATAAAAACTCTCCTTGTGGCCTGAGTCTCAGAACAAAGGAGAATTTCATCTCTATGTCATTCCAGCAATGGCCCCACAGTCAAAGAACTAGCTGCTTTTGGTCACAGCCAGGGGTTCACTTCCAAGTCCATTTCTGTTCTCTGCCTTTGCCAACAGTCTCCGCTCCCTGAAAAGCAGGACATCTTGTGTTTAGAACTTCTCACACGGTTGGAACTTTGTGGAAAACAATCATTTCTCTATTCCAGATAAAGCAAATACCTTCACCAAAAACCACATTCCTCAGATTCGAGCCAAGGGCCACATGCTCTTTACCATGTGAAACTCTGAGGCATCACCAATGAGTGACTGAAGAACATTGTGAGAAGACTAAAAAAGAATTAGACTGGGCCTTCTTTAAGATCTGTGTGTGTGCACATACCGCATGTTCTCATGTGGGTGTGTGCACATGTGCATGCAAGTGTATGTACATGTGTGTATATGTGGGCAGGGAAGGTCTTCCTCATGCACTCTTCTCCTGGTTTTTGAGACAGGTTTTCTCACCGCACCTGGCACTCAGCATTTCATCTAGGCTGGCCAGGCAAAAAGCTCCAGGGAGATAGCTCCCTATCTCCAACCCACAGCCTGTGCTGGGGTTACAGGCATACATCATTGCAACCGACTTTTGTATGGATGCTGGAGTTCCAAGCTAAGGGGGGTCCCATTCTTTCACAGCAAATATTCTACCATTTGAACCATTTCTTCAGCTCTGAGATTTTTTTTTAAAGCTGTAAGTTTATTAAATCAGATAATATTGTACTAAACAATATTATCTGGGCCAAAATCTGGATCTTTGAGCCAAAGACTAATATCAAACACTGAAATGCTGGCTCGGGTTCTATTACTGCATTTAGATCACAAATCCTAGTGTTTCTGAGAAGCTAGAGATATTTAGATAGATCATAGATAAATGCATTCTGTTCCTTAAACAGATCGTGAAGACCTGGCTCAGCTAAGATTTGTGAATGATAGCAGAATGTACAGGCCAATGGTTGCTCTCTAGACAAAGACACAGATAAGTAGATATTCCAGATCTAAAACTAATGGTGGCAAGGAGTGGGTGGATGCAGCCCCCAGGGATGTCTGAGTGCACATCCTCATGGGCTCTCCCCCTCCCCGTTAACATGCCCTCCTTATTTGGCTCATGTTTAGAGTCTTCCCTGGTGAAAACCACGCCCTGCTCCCAGCTTTTCTCAGTTGTGTGTAGTTCAGCTCATTCTCAATGGAAACATCAACAGAACATCTTCTGTACCTAAGGCTCAGAGGACACTGCAGAAGTGGGAGCAGAAAGACTGTAAGAGCCAGGGGATCGAGGAGTTTAGGAAAAGACTGTGTCTCCTAATAAGCTACACCCATTCAGTCAGCAGGCATTTTTCCAACATAATATTTTATTAATTACTTGGGAATTTCATACAATGTATCCCAATCACACTTATTTTCCATTCTTTACAAGTCCACCCTCCCACCTTTATTCTCCAAAAAAACAAAAAACACCTAGCAATTTGCATTGCCCATATACTCATTAGAGCATGATCAAACTCTGAGTGGCCAGCCCCTTAAAGAAAACTGAGTCCTTCCTCATCCCCATTTCCACCAGAAGTCAGAAACTGTGAAGAGCTACACTTAAGGATCTTTATTACAGTTTTTAAGGGCTTTCTTCAATAGCTTCCTGTCTAAAAGGTTTCCTGGAGGAGACTGTGGGGAGGTTGTCACAGAAGCCTTCAATGCCTCTCATTCTGTTAGAAGTTTGCAGCCATCAATATCACTACAAAAGAAGCTACCTTGCCTACAGCAGCCGATGGCAGCATAGATTATGGACTTCTACATGGTGGTGGAAGCACTGATCGTGAATTTCAATGTGGTTTCTGGCGGCAGCTAGGGTCTCAGACATCAATCAACCTGGTCCCCAGTGGCAGCACAGATCACATCAATGCAGCCTAGCCTGCAGAGGCAGCACCAACCACAAACATCAACATGGTAATCAGTGGCACCACCAACCAGGCAGCGAAGACCACAGAAGTCTTTCGAGGACAAAGAGAAACCTAAGAGAGACATCCATGGATATCTCTAGGAAAGAGAAACAGATAAGATCTCTTGAGTAAATTGAAGCCATAGAGAGGTGGAAGCAAAAGGAAATGGGAAGCGAACATGAGGGAACAGGATGGCAGAGTTGGGACAGGGACAGAGAGGGAGAACAATGAAATAGTTATGTTGATAGAATGAGTAGAAAGAAACCTGGTGCCAGGGAAATCCCAAGAACCCACAAAGATGACCCCAGCTGAGACTCCAGGCACTAGTGAAGAGGATGTCTAAACCGGTCTTTCCCTGTAATCAGTTGATGGCCACCCTAAGCATCATTATAGAACCTTTATCCAGCAATTAGTGGAAGCAGATGCAGAGATTCACAGCTAAGCACTGTGTGGAGCTCCCCATCCAGCAGAAGAGAGGGAAGAGAGGTTATATGAGCAAAGAGATCAAAATCATGGTGAGGGAACCCACAGAGACAGCTGACTGAAGCTATTGGGAGCTCACTGACTCTGGACTGACAGCTGGGGAACCTACATGGGACTGAACTAGGCCCTCTGAATGTGGGTGACAGTTGAATGGCATGGGCAGTTTGGGGGGGGGCCTCTGGCAGTGGGACTAGATTTATTTCTAGTGCATGAACTGGCTTCTCAGAGCCCATTCCCTACAGAGAAACATCTTGCTCAGCCTTGATACTGGAGGAAGGGTTTGGTCCTACCTCAGTTGGATATGCCAGACTTCAGTGACTCACCCTGAGAGTCCTTACTCTCTCTGAGGCATGGACTCAGAGTCGGGGGAGCTGAGGGATGACTGGGAAGTGGGGAAGGATGGGGCACAGTGGTATGTTTAAAAAAAAAACTTTTAAATAAAAAAAAAGAAATCTTTCAAGGAGACTTAATCCAGAAAATAAACCATTTTTCAACTCAGATATCTTGTTTGTCAGAGGCAGTGTGTTCAGGGGCAGGACCCACCCTGGCCATGGTGCCAGTCACTGTGCCAGCACCCTGGTGTGACCATTCTGCTTGCGGCCTCCGGGCAGTTCAGCGAATGTTTTTTAAAGTGTTCAGTGTCACTTGGCAATCAAAGAAGTGCACATTAAAATGACTTTTAGATTCCATCTCACCCAGTAAAATTGTTACCATCAAAAAAAAAAAAAAAAAAAAAACCCAAACCCAAACAACACATGCTCTAGGAAAGAGGAGTCCTTATTCACTGCTGGCAAGAGTGTGACTATACGATCACTATGGAAATCAGTGTGGAAGGTTTTCTAAAAGCTAGGATAGAATTACTGTATGACTCAGTGATGGCACTCCTGAGCATAGACCTGAAGGATTCCATAGCCTTTCACAAGGATACTCACGCAGCCACATTCATTACAATTCTTCACACTGTAGCTAGGAAATGGAATTAACGTAGATATCCCTCAATGGATGAATAGATAAGGAAAATGTGATACACAGTGAAATTTTATTCAGCTATAAAGAAACTTGAAACAATAAAATTTAAGGCAAGAAAATAAATAGAACTGAAAGACAATCTATTAAGAGGGTAATCTAGGTGAGGACAAAAAATCACAGGCTCCCTCTCATAGGTGGATCCTAGTTTCTAATTGTTCGGTATGTGTAGTTAGGCAGCATAAGTATGGGTAGGGTCCGGGAAATTAAAAGGAGACTGACTATGAGATAGGAACAGAGGCATCCTGGGAGACGATGGGGAAGACACAGAAACACGTTTTATATGAAAGAGGATTCAGGAGGCAAAGGAGGGGTACAGAAGGGGAAGGAGGCGAGAGATGGAGGGAAGAACAGAGAAGAATCCAGCAAAATGGATGACATGTGAAAATGCCATAAGGAAGGTTGCTACTTTGTAAGCTAACCAAAATAAATAATAGCATTTAAAATGGACTGTTCAATGATAGCGTCACAAAGGAGTCCAAGAACTTCTAGTCAGTGTCACTCCTATATTTAAGACACAACTATCACCTTCTTGTCAGCCTTGTGTGTAGAGTGAACCCCAAACATCACCTTAAAACCCAAATCAAAAGGCTCCTGCTAGGTATTACATTCCTAAATGGCCAGCCAGGAAAGAAGAACACATCACCTGTGTCCTTAATAGCATTTTCTGTTTGCTTCTTAGTCTCGTGGCTGAACCCCAGCTTTGCAATCAGTTCCTTGTGCAGAGTAAGTCAGCAGAGAGGAAAATAAAATGTGCCGGTTCTAGGAGTATCACATGAATAGTCCCTAACAAGCGCTTGCTTAGGGTCTCAGAACTGAAAATAATAGTCACTGGCTGTGCAGGATTTCATACATATCATTTATCATTTTTCCCTGTCAAATTGGGGGCTGTTCTGGTGAAAAAGTCACCAATGAGCACCTGCTGGCTATCTGAGTATGACTTGGCATGTAGGGAGTTCTTCACACACCTAATGGGCACATGAATGAGGGTGAGTATAGCAGAATAGCTGATGATCAGTGTCCACTGCCATACATCAGTGAAAGCCCCGGCTCTCTGCAGATTCCAGGCGATGAAGTGTGCGGGTTGGTTCACTGAGCTTCAGGTTGCCGCCCAGTCTGGTGAGCCTGCTGAGTGGTCCCTGCACAGACTGTACCTCAGATGGCTCTTCCCCACAATCGCTGGCTTAATCACCTCTGTGGGCTTCTTCCCTGCTTCTTGTGGGAGTGAAAAGTGTCTGCCACTAAACGAGCAACTGCCTGTGATCCCAGCTTCTCGGTCCGTTCAGTCGTCAGTTATTGTCGATTCTCCCCAGCTCTAACAAGTGGCTTCTGCCGGATCACAAAGCATTCTAGGCTCACGTGTGCCTTTATTCCTGTGCGGAGTGGAACGGGGAAAAGAGTTCCTCCCTGCCCACATTGTGCTAACACTGAAAGAGACACAGCCATGAGGCAGGAAGGAGGGGCGGCTTTAAATCAGAACAAATGCACCAGGAGCACAGACCTACTTCATTTAACTAGCAATCAATTGGCTCTGGACTCCATGACTGACTCTCTCTCCCTCTCCCTCTCCCTCCTCCCTCCCCTCATTCTTTATTCTTCCTTTCTCTCTCCCCATCCTTCTCTCTGCCTCCCTCTCTCCCTCCATCCTTTACTTCCTCCATCTTTCTCTTCTTCCTCTCTCTGTGTGAGCTTTTTTTAATGCCTTCCTCTACTTTCTGAGGGAGCTTTTGCTCAAACAGGATCTCTCCAGGTGAAAAGCCCTAAACTCTTATCTCTTAGGAAGACCGGTAGAGAGAAAAAGCAGTTATCTCCGTCTCCCAGTGTCCAGTCTTCGTTCTGATTGAATTAACTAGAAATGCCTCCCTCATTCTCACCTTTGAGCACGTCATCACTGTTGAGCTTGTAGCTCACAACTGTTTAAGAGGGGAAGCAAAAAATAAATAAATTAAAAAGAAAGGCCTCAAGCCAGAGTTTAGATAGGTAAGATGTGGCGTGCCTCTTTTGGCACATCATCCCCTTAAAAGGAAGCCAGGGAAAGGGAAGGTGATTGGTGCAAAGGGATAGGGGCGTGCTATCAATCACAGGCTAGAGCAATTAAGTTCGTGTTCCTGCAGATAAAACAGGACAGATCCAAAATACAATGGAGGCTCTCTCTTTGTTTTTCCTGAGGGAGTCACACTAAAGCAGAGCTGGGCTATCTGCACAGAAAAAGAAGTTGTATCTGAATTGACAGTGCTGTAGGGGATTATAATTAGAATTTGGCCATCAGATTCTAGCTTGGCTGTGGATATACAGGAAGCTATCAATCACCTATCAGACTCAAAATCTATCTGTAGCCTCTCCAATCAGAGACAAAGACATATAGAGAAAAATGTTTGATGTATCTTCATAGCAGGAAGGTGGCACAAAATTTTATCATTTTTTTATTTTGTTTTAATATGTTTTAAATTGAATCCAGATTCTCTGAAAGAGCAAACATTGATCTTAACCAATGACCCATCCTTCCAATTCCTGGGACCTTGTTCTTAGCAGTATTTTTTTAATATTTCTTTCATTTCTATAATGTTTTAATTGAAATGGAATTATACTTCCCCTCCCTTTGCTTCCTCCTGCCCCTCCTAGATACCCTCACTGCCACCCCTTCTACCTCTTCACTCTCAAGCTCATGGCCTTTTGCTGTGGTTATTGTTGCATACATGTATGTATGCATATGCATGTGCAAGTATATAAACACCACCTTCTGGGTTTATTTCTGTTGATGATGTGTGTATTATTTCAGAGCTGATCATTTACAGCCAACAAGAGGACTCATCCCTGGAAGACGCTAATTCCCCTTCTCCCAGCACTCACTAGTTGCCTCATTCTTTGTCTAGGGGTGGGATTCTGCAAAACTTTTTCCCATCCACATTGACATGTCCACTGATACAGTCTAGTTCCAGTCTTCTTTCTACAGCTATTTCTAGGAGACACTGCTTGACCACAGGCTTCTGTGTTCTGGCTCTTACCATTTTGTGCCTCTTCTTTTTGGACATTCTCTGAGCCACAGATGCTGAAGCGATGATGTAGAGCATCCATTGGTACTGGACTCCCCACTATTCATCACTTTCTACATGTGTCCAGATGTGGTTATCTGTGACAGTCTCTATTTACTGTCAAGGGAGGCTTCTTTGATGAGGGTGGTAACTACACCTGTAAGTCTAAGGCTGAGATTAGACTGCAGTAAAGAATTAGGCTGGTCTAGCAAAGTGGCTATCATAGATTCTTCTCAAAGGTCTTTGACCTTCAGCCCCAGCAAGTTGGCTAGGTTTTCAGTACTAGGCATAATTTTCCTCCTGTTGAGTGGGTCCTAAGTCTGATAGGCAGCCATTGGTTATCATTTTAACATGTGGGTGCCACTCATTCCATCTTTCAGAATATCTTGCCATTTAGTCATTTTGGATTTGTAGATGATGCATCTAGGTAGGACTATTGATTGCTTCTCTCCTTTAGCACATTGCACAGTATTTTCTGGAACCATGGGAGCTAGAGCAAAGGAAAGAGGATTTAGTATTAGATCTGACTTTAATTGTATGAGTCCTGTGCTCTAAGTACATGAGGCTTGCTTTCACCTTCTCAGTGGTAACCAAGGCTTATATTAATTGTATTACCTGGGAGTCACTTAGACCTCCACTCATGCCTGGTCATGGTTTTTGTTAGTCTATGGGTTTTGTTAGAGTGGACATTCTGTTGCTCTGTTTTATTTGCGTCTTCTTACTCTTTCCTGGTGCCCTGTCATCTAAGGGTCACTTTACTATACATTATACATTCCAGATTTTTGCTCTTTGCATCTTTGTGAGGGGTACTCAGGGAAACAGTAATTTCTTTCATGTCTTGGCAATGCCATCTCCAATGACAGTAGTCACACATACCCTTAACCTATTAGTGTGATTACCAATACCAGTCACTGTAGAATTAAAGCTTATCAGACCCCAGCAGCTCTTGGTAGGCTAAGGCAGAAAGCTCATGAGTCTGTGGTAAGGTTGGGCTGCACATTGATAATCCATCTTTTTAAAATGTAGGTTGAAGATATAGACCCATGTGCAAGGCCCTGTGTATGATTCCCAGCACAAAAAGGAGGGAGCATTTGTGGTAATAACCATATTGAGGAGCATTTGTGATACATTGTGTTCTCTGGCAAACTTCTTGCAAGTATCACCACAGTCATTATTATAGCAAAACAGGGGTGTTTTGTGCTCAAATTTAAAGTAAAGACAACCATTATACAGAAGTTAATGCTGTGAACCTAATGGTATGACTCAGTGGAGAAACGTGTGCTTAGCATGTACCAGGCATTTGGATCCCAGGCCTAGAATGGAGGGGAGGGGCTTAAACCAGTCAATGCAGCTGGCAAGTGTCTTCCTCAATGTATCCAGCCCTGACTCACAAAATGTGCAGCCCTGCTTCTTCCATTTGCTCTTCATTCTTCAACATTCTGATGCATTCTACAGAAAACTGTTTTTAAGGCAAAGATCTCTACCACCGTGAGTGACTGTCTCCCACCAGGTCAAGCTGATTGCCCGGAGTGACCCCTCCCATCGTCCCGCGTCTACAGTGCGTCCAGAGCTGTGCGCTGTCGCCATCCTTTCCCACCAGGCTCGAGTTCTGTTTCTCTCTAGAACTCTGTCTTTAGTGTTTATCTCAGCTTTAGTCATCCGCTACATGCTGCTGAAAGAGAGGTGACTACAATGGCCACACGGGCGAGTGTCAGGTTTTTTTTTAAGTCATTTAGGGGGTTTCTTGGATATGTTTCTATCCAGATATTCTTTGGAAGAATAGCAAAAATAATAGAAGTTTTTGGGGGAAAAAAGCCAGTTACAGAGGAAGATATATGGGAATAATCTGACAGAATGTAGCACCCTGTCCCCTGCAGATGTGCTTTGCCCTGTGACTGGGAACCCAGCTCATCAAATGTCTCCAATATTTTAGAAAAAAAAAATCAGAAATACAAACATAAGACCCTGTCCAAATTTGATGTGTGTTAGCCAAAGACTAAGAGCGTGGCTCATCAGACACTCTCAGTTTCTTAGAGATCAGAAGAATGGGTTCTCAACTTTATAACTGAAAATATCAGATTGCTTTAATGTCATATAAAGAGAACACTGCATGAATTATTTAACCCTTCTGTTTCTACATGTATAGCGTAGGGACAGTACTAAGACCTAGCTCTGGGATGTTGTGAGAAGTAAATTTCTGGATGTTCATGAAGTCTTTGAAAGTGTTATTTAATATGTGGAGACTTCATGGGAGACTTGTCCTTCCCCAAACAGAAATGAGAAGGAGGAGACTGAAGGGTGGAAACAGAGGATGGTGGGGAAACTGTGGTTGGTGTGTAAAATAAATAAATAAATAAATAAATAAATGTTTAAAAATACATGGAGACTTTTTAACATGTGCTATCTAAGTAAATATATAATATGGACTCACGCGTTGAATACCGGATTGAATGTTGAATGTGTAATTGAACAACAATAAAAATATTTTAAATCACTGTGAAAAACAAGCAGAACATATCTATGGGCCATTTTTGGCCTTTGTGTTATCAACACTGAGACCTCTATTTATTTTTAACTGCACCTTTCATCTTGGGCTACCCCTGGGTCTGATATCGTCCTATGTCACTTCTCCTACATAGTTTCAAAAACAGCCCTTTGCCTGATGCCAAGCTCATGAGGCTAAGCCTTCTGCTTTGTGATCTACCTTTTCTCTCATCTCATGGAGCCCTAGTTGGGAAACTCACAACACAGCAAACTTTTTGAGAAGCTCCAGCTTCAGAGAGGTTGAGCTAAAGCCACTTCTTAAACTTTTTTCCCTGTGCTGTTTGTCCTGGTATTCCTATTGAGCATCTCCCCTGTGCTGTTTGTCCTGGTATTCCTATTGAGCATCTCCCTGCACTGTTTGCCCTGGTATTCCTATTGAGCATCTCCCCTGTGCTGTTTGTCCTGGTATTCCTATTGAGCATCTCCCCTGTGCTGTTTGTCCTGGTATTCCTATTGAGCATCTCCTCTGTGCTGTTTGCCCTGGTATTCCTATTGAGCATCTCCCCTGTGCTGTTTG
>PVIH01007259.1:31076-62287 GCA_004025045.1 Sigmodon hispidus | reverse complement strand
GCTGTTTGCCCTGGTATTCCTATTGAGCATCTCCTCTGTGCTGTTTGCCCCTGGTATTCCTATTGAGCTTCTTCACCAGCAATCAGCAGTGCAGTGAGGGCCTGTGTTGGCCACAGTTGAGGACAAGGCTAAAAATAACCACTTTCAAATTTAAGTCTTGAATTGGACAGGCAAAGGAAGGGGAAAGGCAGGACAGGGTGGGCAAGCTCTATCTATTTATCCAGTGAATGAAAGATAAAGGAGATGGATATTTTGAAGGAGCTGGGATTATGGCAGAATTGCTTTCATTTACAGTTAATGTTGTCAAAACACCCATGATGATGCAAACGCCTGTCACACAAACCCAAAGGAAGCTTATTTACATGTTTGAGATGTGCAGGGTTGTAAGTGATGGTTTAATTGGGGAAATCTGCCTAGTCATTTGAACAAGCAGACCTAAAAACAGACATACATATCCTGGTGCTGAGAGGAAAATAAACGAGATGATTTCTCTGCCATTGCTTTAACACAGTCCCTTCCCTCCCACTGCCTCCCTCTATCCCATTTTTATTTCCATCAGGAAAAAAAAAAAAAAACACTGCTCAGCATTTCCCAAATCTCCTTAACCTTTCTGACTTCCTCACTTGGGGCCAATGGAAGACAAAGCACTCTCTCAATGTCTGAAGACAGGCTCCAGGCAGCATCCAATCACTAGACTGACCTCTGAGGCTGGGTGGGTCTTTCTGAAAGCAAACAATGCTAAGGCTGACCAACTAAAGTATGTAGAACATCTAACTCAGTAACTAGAAAATAAAAGACATTCAGAAGACAGGTTTTCTTATCTGTGATTCAATAGGGAACTGGCATGTGTTAGAAAGGATCATTATGTCTCTAATAAGAATTTCTAATTAAAGAAATTATAGCATATAGCAACAATAATTGGCACTGAGATGATCAAGTTTCTTTACAATTTTATTCAGATTTTTGAAATGCTATTCAATAAGAAATAAATAATTCTTAAATCAAGTACTCTGAATGCTATCACATTAAATGCATATTGTTTTCTGTTCTTATAATCATCTGCCCCATCCAGTTACCAATCTAGTAATACTCAAGGGTTAATGAGTTTTAAAAACTATAGTTTTAATAAGACATAGCAGCACATACCTGAGATCAAGCTGGAACATGAAGATTGCTTGAACTTATGAGTTTGATATTAACTTGGACTAGGAAATACAGTAAACAATTCCTGTCCAAAGAAAATTAAAGGTTCTAGTTCACTTTTGCAGTTCTTTTAAACTCTCCAGAAATTGATATCCAGACAATTTAATAGTTTTATTTATTCTTTGAGAATTCTATCCAGTGTATTAATACCAAGCTTAAGCTAAATATCACTTGATATAGTTGTAATCACTCAAAGCACACAAAAGTGATGCCAAAGCATAAAAGGGACCCTTGGAGTATGAAATAGTTCATCATTTGGCCACTCTTGCCAAGGAACTCTTTTGGTTATCAGTATCAGACAAGTGTGGCAAAGCTTACCAAATACCCTCCAGCCACAGAACTTCAGCACTGGGGATGCGGACAATTCCATCATACCTCTTAAAACTGTTTTCTCAAAACCTACAGAAGCACCTTGAGAAGATAGAACATAGAGATGAGGCAACTCCATAGCCCCTGGGTGATCACTATTTTCCACAGAACAAAAACCTATGTCTAAATGTCTTAGCTCCCCTGGATGCCAAGAGGACATGTTTTTTTAATACCACAAAGTCTTAGTTTGTTTTCTTTTTTATTATTTTTATTTTATTATTATGAACAAAGAAGTCACACTTTCTATCCTTGTATATCCTTATTCAAGGTCCCTTCCCCCTCCCACCACATTATTCTCTCTTCTCCACAACTCCCCATCCCCTCTCTGGGCAGGTCCCCGCTGACCCAATATTGCTTAGTTCAGCCTCCACTCCTGGCAGATCCAGTTTTCTCCCCCCAACCTCAAGAGTGAGTCAGGTATTCCTCTCAGGGGAGTGGGATCCAAGGAGTCAGTCCAAGGTGTTTCTGATCCCAAGCTGTTTAGTGGTTGTGGTTTGCAGCTTGGGCATGCTTTGTTTTTTTTTTTCTTGTTTGTTTGTTTGTTTGTTTAGAGTCCACTAATGAGTGAGTACATACCCTGCTTATCTTTCTGGGTTTGTGATAACTCGCTCAGGAGGATATTCTTCAAATCCATCTATTGCTGTGATAAAACACCATGAGGGGGAAATGAGGGGTTATTTTCATGACTTTCTCGGCCTACCCAAGAACACCTGCCCAGGGGGTGGCACCCTCTGTGGGCTGGATTCCCCCACATTAATCATTAATCAAGAAAATGCCTTCACAGCCTTGTCTACAAGCTAATATTCTCAGTTGATGTTCCCTCTTATCAGATGACCTACATTTGTATCAAGTTGACAGAAGAAAGAAAAAAAAAAAAAAACACTTAGGGGCTGGAGAGATGGCTCAGAGGTTAAGAGCACTGACTGTTCTTCCAGAGGTCCTGAATTCAATTCCTAGCAAACACATGGTGCCTCACAGCCATCTACAATGAGATCTGGTGCCCTCTTCTGGTCTGCTGGCAGAACATTACATATATAATAAATCTTTAATTAAAAAAAAAATAAAATAAAAATTAGCCAGTACATATGCTGAATTCAACCCCAGGGCCTTTTACATCTTCTTCAAATGTTCTATCACTGGGATTCATCTCCAGCACATGAGACAATCTAAGCAGTAACTAACTCAGTAACTTTAAGTTCGAGTCTTTAAGTTGCTCCTGATAGTCACTGACAACAAGTAAATAAAGCCATGGTTGGAGTTATTGAGATCCAGTGGCCCTATATTAAACTGGCCATGGAAACCACCTAGAACAAAACTGGACCAATGTTCCTTCCTGCCTGGATAAACTGAGAGTACACACAACTTATCAGGCACAAGGACAAGGTCAGTAAATGCTCCCACCTGCCCAGCAGCTAAACAAACCTGCAAAGTCTTGGCTTTGAAGACTCAAGTTCATAGGAACATGAAGGACTCAATTCATCCCGAAGGAACTGCCTCATTTTAGCCTGAGTTCTGCCAAGGATATGTGACATACATGTCTGCCACAAAGTTGTGGCACACCAGCAAACTTTCACAATGTCTCTGTCTTAGGAAAACTCCAGACATCTTGTTTCTGGGGCAAGGACATTCACTGTGTTCTGTTCTCACTGATGTCTTCATATAGTACACATTGTGCCAGGCACCTCGACTCCACTATTGAAGGCATTCTCTGCTTGAAATTGTTTTTTATAGACTAATCTAATGAGTGTGAGTCCCTGATTTATCTCTAAACATATGACCTTGCTTAGTCAAGCCTCAGAATCTGGTTTTGTAAAATACCAATAACATAAAACTTACACCGTAGGTCATTGTAAGAATTGCAACCAAAAAAAAATCCATGAAATGTATTTAATACAGTCCCTGGACAAAATGCACTTGTACACTTTAAATGTTATTGAAACCATATTCAATTATAGCAACTGAACAATGCAAAAAACACAAAGAGTTGAACTTAGAACCTGGAAACACTTTAGAAGAAATGTAAGTTTTCTTTTTATTTTAATCACTTTAACCTTATACAATTTAACATTCCTAAAAAATTCACTTATAATATGATAAAAATTTATTTAAAAACAAAAATAATAAAGGTATCTCTAGAAACTCATGATCTAAAAAGGGAAACATCTATGAATACATGGATTTAGTCATACACCAAACATTTATTGAGTCTTGGCATTATGTAAAAAATGCAGGTGACAGAGTCACAATGATGAACAAGACTCTATCTCCTCTGAAGGAAACAGCTGTCTAAAGAGTCAGTAACAGCCCTGTAATAGAATAAAGAGTGCTGTGTCCAAGAACATATGGAAGACTTTAAGAGGACTAGCCAGCTCCACTTAGAGGTTCTGGAGTGTAGAAGGTAGATGAAGTTTCTCAGTTATTGTGGTTAAAGTGGAATGTGAAAGATAGAGAGTAGCTAGCAAGTTAATCTGCGAGGAAAGAAGATCTAGAGAACAGCATACATACCCCAGGGAATCATGGGAGAACACAGCATCATCTAGGAATGTCAATTTAGACTACATTGAAATCAGAACAGTGGAGAACAAAAGGCAGAGAAATGGAGAGAAACAATTCTCACAGCGATAGCTTGGCATTATTTTTAAATGACCATAGTGATGTTTTCAAACCTTTGAAATATTAATATTGCATATGGTTAAAGCATGTGTCCATCTTTATATGACTAGTTTGTGTCGAAGCTAAAACCAGAAGTTGAGAGTCCCAGCTCCAAATATGATGCTCTGTTCTCCAGGCCAGCAGCGTGTAAAGGTTATGTATTGCCTGGAAATTATTAGGAAAAGACCTTGCAGGGTTTCACACCATAACTTCTGATCAGAAGCTCTGAGATAGAATAGAAATGTATCTACAATAGAGCCAATCCTGTTGTGGGTGAGCCAGCCCCAAAGCTACGAGCATGGGAAAGGTGTCCCCATTACTCATCTGCATGGGCAGGGGAGAGATGATCACCCCCTTCCCTCACCCATCAATGCCTAAAGAAGGTGGGAGAACTGGCCCTGAGATCCTAAAGGCAGGAGAGCCACCCCTGTCCCTACTAGCTGCAACACTCAAGAGAGCAGTCCTTGAACCTTACCTAGACAGCACAGTAAAGCCAATCCTGTCGGCAGAGGTGTGGGTGAGCCAGCACAGAAGTTGTGAGCACAGGAGAGCAGAGCTGCCCACTATCCATCTGTCATAGGCAGCATGGGTGGGAAAGAGCCAACACACACACACAGAGAGAGAGAGAGAGAGAGAGAGAGAGAGAGAGAGAGAGAGAGAGAGAGAGAGCCCATCAATATCTGAGGCAGGTGGGAGAGTTAGCCCTGGTTCTGTTCCTCATCAATTGCAGCACCTGTTACCACACCTGGGTAACATGGTAGCGCTGGCCCTTAAGGTGTAAGTGTGGAAGAACAGACCTTGAAGATGCAAAAGGAGAATTGGCCCAGTTCTTTCCCCTTGTTCAACGACATGATGACTAGGCAGAGCAGTTCAGAAGAGTGCCAAAGAGCTCATCCTGGTGGTGAGGACCAGGGAGAACTGGAGGACTGACCAACCCTGCAACTACACAAGCCCAGAACCACTTATGAGTTGGCCCACTCCAACATCTACTCCATCTGTCATCTGCTGGAGCATGTTAAGGGACCAGTTCTGCAGACCCAAAGCTTCAGGATCTCCACGACACAAAGCAACAATAGGATATCTAAGAGGAACCCCAGTGAGGGCCAAGTATCGATAGTGTAGAAACCAAAGACCCAGAACCAGACCAATGACTCTTTGCAATGAATACTTGCAAGTAAAGATATATGAACAAAAGGATATGCCACTCTCTGTGTCATACTACAGCCTCCATGATTAGACTGATATTTTTCTCTTAAACCTTATTTTATTGTGGAGGAGGGTGTTGCAAGGATAGAGCAGAGATATGAAGGGACAAGGAAATGAACAGGATGTGAGTATATGATGTGAAAGACACAAGAATAAATTAAAAAGGAAGTTTGAAAAGAAAGAAAGAAGTGTATGCCTAAACACTCTGCAGCCAGTTCTGGATCACCTTATAGAAGCCTTTGACTGACCCACCTAAGAGTCACACTAAAATGTGCCATTCTAGACTATACAGGAAAGAAAAAAGAACATGAAAGGCCGTTTCTTTAGTACAACAGTCTGAATGCTGGCTACAAAGTTGCATACACCACAAACATTTATCACAAAGTACTCTGAAAACATTATGAAGACATTCAGTTTGCCAGGTGATGTGATGGCCAGACATTAGCAGTCATGTAGGTGATGAAAACTCCTTTTCCTCCATACCATCTAAGTGCTAGCTAGCTACACAGAAACCCAAAAATAGACATTTTCCAATGTTCCTGCTACAGTTTCCTGACATAAAGAAAGTAAGTAAATTCATTTCTTTTCTTTTGCTTCTTTTTCCCCAGAGCTATGTTCTATAGCTCTGGTTGGCCTCGAACTTCTGATTCTCATGTCTCAGCCTTCTAAGTCCTAGAATTATAAGCATGCACTAACACACCCAGACAAGTAGACCCATTTCTACCATTACAACATATTAGAGTTCGAGCAGATGTGAATAAAAACTCTATTAATCCATTTTTACTATAATTCACCTCTGTGTTCTCTTCAATTACTACATGCCATGCATATTTAATAAAATATTGATAACTGGGCTGAATGTGGTAATATACACCTATAATCTCAGTATTCAAGAGGCTGAGGCAGAAAGATCATAGGTTCAGGTCAAACTGGTCCACGTAGTAAATTTTTATCACTGCTCCCCTATAGTATATATTGAGACCCTGTCTCAAAAATGCCAAAATTAAAAATTAACAACTGCATGGACAACCTTATTATTGAAAAGAATAAACTAACATTTGAGTATATATAAAAAAATGCAAACTTCCTATGACTGAACATATAACACTTGAAAAAGTGAAGTCTGGATGCTGTGGCTATAAAATCGATTTTTCTGAAATTAGAACCATTCTGCATCCAGCCAATCTGCCCTCAGCATTGCTGACATCAACCATTGAGGTGATGAAGAAAAATCTGCTTTGTGCTAGTATCTGGCAAACCAACACAAGTTAATTTGTCAATTAAACTATTGGTGTAATAGGGGATGTTACAAACTAACATTAGCAGGTTAAGAGAGGGGAACTGTATTATTCATAAAGAAAAACACAAGTCCACAACAGGAATTCAGATGTCACTTAAAAGATGAACAATAGGACACTAAGTTGAAGACAGGGTCTGAGTGACATCTAGTGTTAAGAAGGAGAATATAATGAGAAAGAAAATTGCCCATGGTGCAGAATCCTTTTTTTAAAAAATCCTATTATAGATATAATGTGTATTTTATGTATAACATCATTGCAACATAGTTTTTATTTCTGTCTGTTGAAAAGTCACCTAAGGAAAAAAGATCACCCAAGAAATAGCCTGTAGGATTTTACATTTCACCCTTTCTTGAAAGGCTGCTCTGATTTAGAGTATGAAAATGTGTTCTGTACAGTACAAGCAAAAGTTTAAAAGCTCAGCCTTACTAGCCAGACATCTTTAAGGAAGAAGAATGCCTGCTATTAAATGTTAAATAACAGTAGGCTTCCCAATTGATATTGAGAAAGGGTCAAGGGGATGCAGAGAGGCAATAAAGTCATTCCAATTTTAGTAGTGTGGAGAGAGAGTGCTTACATTCAGGGCTTCACCTTCTAATGTATGCATTGATTTTTCTAAAAGCACAGCTCTGATCAACCTTCAATCAAGGTTCTTCAAAAGCCCCTGGTTGTTTACCAAATTAACAACAAACTCTTAGGTGAGTCAGTCAAGGGCGTCTGTGAAATGACCCTTGACCTCTGTCTCCTGGGAGGAAAGCCTCTTAATATGTCACATTGCTGTTGTGCGTGTTCAACCTCGTGCCTCCCAGCATCTTCCTTACTGCAGTTTTGTTAGCCTCTGCAGGACAGCCCCAAGTCTCCGGGGAACTGGGGCATTTTTCTGATGATCTGATTTCACTCCTTACTTCTAACATTTGATAGATGTGTAGTATTATAATCATCAATTAGCCTAACTTAACTGCTATAAGGACAGTGTCGCCCTGAGTGTATTACCACAGCGGCCTCTGCACAATGGAAGGAAGAGTAGAACGCAATACAGTCAAAAGCCACAGCTGCTATTTGCCAATGTTGGACTGGATCTTGAGCAAGACAATCCGCACTCCTCATCTCAGGCTCCTCATTGGAAAGCAAGTCCAGCAAAAAACAGCTTTATAATGTCCAAATATAATGACCAAAGCCAGACGACCCATGAAAAATGCCCAGTGTCTCCTGTGCATACAGTAGGAGTGCTCCTCTGCCGCCTCTAGCACCACTGCCCCTGTTCACCCCCTCACTCAAAGGAGGAGCTTGGGTCACAGCACACTATCATGTCCTCTGGCTGGAGAACCCGATTTTCCTATTCCTGCTCCTTCTGTGAAAACTGTTGTCAGCCAAAGATTCAAGAAAATGTTGATCTCACATCTAAAGCTTGATGACAATGAGCTGCCTGATAACCATACTCCATTTCACAGATGGTTTTGATCTTTTATGCTTTCTGCTCTGACTTACAGAATGGCCAGTCAGCTTTCTCAGCCCAGTAAATCAGTTAAAGTATCTTAGACATAGCCTTGGCTCAGGATAAAGAGTAAACAAAGCGTTAGTAGGTGATCCCCTTTATATGAGGCACCAAGAGTGATTAAAAACTCAAAAAAATTTGGTTAAACAATTTTCAGGGACAATACAAAAAGGAATTGTTCAATCAGTACCAGGTTATAGATTTGCAGAAAGAAAAAGTTCCAACAATAAGAATATATTTAGCACTACTGAACTATGTACTTTAAAATACCTAAAATGAAAAAATAAAATAAACTGGGAGTGGTAGCACACACCTTTAATCCCAGAACTTGGAAGACAGAGACAAGGGCATCTCTGTGAGTTCAAGGCCAGCCTGGTCTACAGATCAAGTTTCAAGACAGACAGAGCTACACAAGAAGCCCTGTCTCAAAACTAAAATAAAATAAAGGTGATAAAAGAATAAAATACCTAAAATGGTAAGGTTTGTGCTATGTCTATTCACCACAATTAATGATTATTTAGAAGCTCAAGGTGTAGCTCAGTGGTACAGCTTGCCTCACAGGTATAAGGTCCAGAGTTCAATACCCAGCTCTCCCCCCACCTCACACACACACAGGATGGGGGAGAGAGAGAGTTGGAAGAATGTCTTACAATCACCTATGAAATAATTAATTAGTCCCATGTAAATATCACAAATTCTATGTTGTTTTGAGAATTAGGAAAAGTAGTTTTCACTCCCCTTGAGCATCACCTAATATATAAAGAGGGATTGATTCCAACTCATGCTAGAAAAAACAAGAAGAGGGTGAACATCCATCTTATGCCTGAAGTAACAGGCAGAACTTAGGATAACTATTAGCAACTGTCAGAGTTAACACAATTGCTTATTATCCAAACAACAGTTACCAGCAATTCCTGATTACCCCCGCCCCGCGCGCACAAAATAGCAAAGAGGGGCAGTTTCAAGGCCAAATACAGACTTTGCCCCTCCCTGGAAAGCAGGTAGGAAGGAGGTAGAAAGATTCAAGTCTGCACTGTTGATTAAAGCGACTGGTAAAAGCCCCTCTGTGTCGAGTCCCTCTTGCAGCCCTCAGTATTCAGCTGATGCTAGAATCCTTGGAAACTGATGGAAACTCGGGAGTCTCCACAGAGGACAGTGGCAAGAGCCACGACATTGTATCCATCTTCCACTCTGTGACCCCCAGGATGCTGTCTCTAAAATGCCAAGCAGATTCTAGGAACCCAAGGTGCTCTGTAGCCTGTGATCACAGTTCGTCGACATCGCCGATGTTATGAGGATTGGGGTTTTTAATTTTTGCTTTGTTTTGTTTGATTTCCTATTTTTAACTTTCTTGTGGAATAGCACTCATAAAGAAAAGTACATGAGTCAAAGTTCACAGAATGATAGAGTTTCATCAGCTGAGTATCTCTGTATAACCAGTATGAGATCCAGGAAACACTGCATGGTCCCAGTCCCTAAGACCCTCTGTGCTTCTTACACTTTGCCTGCCAAAGACAACCATAACACAGATGCTATTACTCCTCCTTCCCACCACACGTTACTTTTGTCTATCTTTTTGTAGCTTTTATAATGAAATAAGAAACAGCTCCAAATTAATGAGATTCTATGGAACTGTGATTTGTACACACACACACAGCTTTCTACTACATAAACATGAATTGTCCATTTTACTATTATTTCAGTTCCCCAGTTATTTGCTATTATTTCATCATACTTGGGATTCCTGTCAAATTTTTGTGCCTTAAATTTCCAGTAATGTTCTGGGACTGTTCTGACAGAGGTCACGGCATTTTCTTGCCAGAAATTCCAAAGTCACGTATTTTAGTTCCAAACAAAATCCTGTACTGGACCATGGTGACACACACCTTTAATTCCAGCACTTAGGAGGCAAAAGCAGGCAGATCTCTGTAAGTTCAAGACCAGTCTGGCTTACAAAGCAAGTTCCAGGACAGCTAGGGTTACCATTCAAGAAGCAGAAAACCCATGTTTTCCTGAGAGCAATATGACCCATCCATGCTTGTAGACACTGCCTTAGAAGCTATTGTTGAAATGTCTACGTTCTGTAGAGTCCCATTCCAGTCTGTAAGTTTTATTAGACTTCTATGAGACAAGCCCAACGCTGATAGTTAAGCTACAAACTAAATGAAGATCTAATCCCTAGAAGGAAACTGGAGTTTATTAAAGATAATCATGCTATGAGACTCAGCTTTCTTACTTCTGAGTAAATATAAAAAAAAAAAAAGTCAGTATGACAAGGACAAACCTGCACATCCATGTTTATGGTAGTACTATGTCTGGTAGCTAAAATATGGCATTACTTTAAATGTCTATAAACAGATGAAAGGTCAAAGAAAATGTGTGTATGTGCACTGGAATAGTATTCAGCCAGAAAGAAGAGTGAAATTCAGTTGTCTTCAATGAAATAGATGGGATTGAAAGGCAAGATGTTAGTTAATCTGTCCACAGAAAGATAAATGCATGTTCTCCTTTATATCAGAATGTAGAGCTGTGAATCCTAAAGCTGGGAAGAGTAGGGAGAAGAACAAAGAAAGGGAAGCTGGATCATGGGTGCCAAAATAAGAGAAGAAATAAGCGCTCTCACGCTCTCTCTCTCTCTCTCTCTCTCTCTCTCTCTCTCTCTCTCATGCTGCACATGGACGGGTGACTGAAGGTCACAATAACCCACTGTGAGCCCTGAGGGGGTCTAGAGGAGACGATCCCAAAGGTTCAAAGCATGCGAAGAATGGTAAAGATCATGAAACCTGAAAGAGGACCATCGGTGAGGAAGAAGATCTTAGGAAGGAAATAGCGTGATATGAGAAAAAAGCAGAAAGAGGGGGCAGCCTACAGGAAGGAAGAGAACCAGCCAACGCAGGCCAGGGGACATTACAAGGACAACGCAGAGGAACACTCAAGTAAGAACACAGGGTGATGACATATGCGTGAGAAAATGCCAGAAGAAACCCAGGAGTTTGTATGCCAGCCTTAAATTTTTATTTTTAAGAAATAAGGAAAAGGGTAATTACCCTAATTTGACCAGGATGTGTTGTATGCAAGTGTTAAAATATCACACTAAACCTCATTAGCAAGTGCAATTATTATATGCTAACCAAAAATATCAAATAAACATGATGCTATTCATGTGACCCGCCCAGAAGATTTATCTCAAACACAGTTCCATATTATTACCCCAGGCCTGAGTGTCTCAGAAAATTATACATTGCTGAAGTATGAAATGTCCTTTAGATAGTGTGTACCAGTAATCATATGTATTACACATAACCAATTCTGGTTTGTTGGTATTAGTATTGTTAATGGTGTGTATATACGTGTGTGTGTGTGTGTGTGTGTGTGTGTGTGTGTGTGTGTGTTTATCCTTCCATGACTGGATCTTGGACATATATTCCCAGTTTGAATTTTGGTATTCTATAAACCATTAATATAGTAATCCACAGCAGACATCACCACCAAGGTTAGGAAAGAACAAGTCTAAACAGCCAATAGAAATTTACAATGTAATAAAAGATGAAAGATCTCCATCAGCCCTGCAGATGATCCACAAAAGCCTGGCCATGATGTGTTTTGGCATATACTAATTGATTTCAATGACTTCTCCCAGGAAGTAAAAGATTCTTCAGATATTTTATTCATTTTAAACAAGTATATAATATCCATTTTAAACAACCAAGCATATCATAATAAGTATCTGAGGCTTTGAATCACAAACCTCTATAAGACACAACCTGAAATTCCAGTGTCACTCATAGGTTTAATAACCAAAACGTAATACTCCCAATTTTCCTGTTTGAACGTAGAAATTGACTCCTAGGAAGGCAGAGAAGCCAATTTGCAATGAGCAGCTTCATTTCCCACTTTTAATTCAAATCTTTATGAAATTGTTTGAAGTCCTGGCACTCATAGGGGCATTCCAATGTAGCTTATGAGGGACCCTTTGGGGAGGGACATTTATATGTAAAATATGTCTGCATACCAACCCAGCAGGCTGTGGACTTTGGATCCTATAAGAAGGGGCATCTTCACAACCACAAAGAAAATGATGACAGTGATGCAAAATCTAGGTATGTGTGAGATTTCTTCAAACCCTCCATCCACCTTTGTTTTCTGTCCCCTAAAACTTGTACCTCGATCACTCACTCATAGGCACAACCTGGAATCTGAGGCAAAGCTATGGGTGTGTACAGTAGAGAGCCTTTGGTATATTTGTAGGAATAAGAGCCTCAAAAAGGAAGAAGAGATAAACGGGGCCCATCTGAGCCAAAATCAAGGCAGGAAGGAGGAGTATGCTGATAGAATCTTGTGCTTCAAAGTAGCTTACAATGCTGGCTCACAAGTATGAGGTCCTCAGTACAAATCCCCAGTACCCATGTATAAAACTGTGTGCACCTATAAGCCACATTGGAGAAAGAGATGGGTGGATCCTGAGAGCTTGGCTTCTGGTTCAGACACCTGAAGAACCAGAGCAGCACCTCCATCTTTGAACCTCAAGCTTCAATTTGAGACAGGCCTGGTACAAAGTCCAAACAGGAGATGGTCTAGGAGCTAGCAGCTAATTAACCATAGAATGCAACAGTAACAGAGATAGCCTGAGGCCATTCAATAGCCACAGAATGTCCCCACAAAGGAGATAATCTAGGGAAGGTTTAGCAAACAACCATGTTAGGTAGCAGGAATTCTAGAAAGTCCCCAAAAACTAGTTAATCAGGGTTATATCCCTACTAAAACCCCTAATTGATGTATGATCTTGTGACTTTTGCCTTTAAAAACCCAGCTTGCAGGGTTTTATTTTCAATAAACCTTGCTTTTGCATTTCGGAGAGTTCATGTATCTGATGGTCTATTTCGGGGCCTCACCACGAGGGTACAACAAGGTGGAAGGCAACAAAGGAAGATATATGGTATCCTATTTACATACACATGGTACACACCAGTACACTCAAGTGCAGGCAACACACACACACACACACACACACACACACACACACACACACACATCTATGGTACAGAAGAGAAAACAGAAATGTTAAATATATTAGAATTGTCTAAGGGAGCTAGGCACTTTGGCACATGCCTGCAAGCCTGACAGTAAAGGGAGATTGCAGGGGGTTCATGAGTTCTAGGTCAGCCTTAGCTGTTTAAAGAGACTGCTGTAACTTGATTGTGAAATGTCCCCAATACGTTCGTGTTTTGAATACTTGGTGCCTCCACTGCTGACACTGGGGAACTTAGAGCCTCATTGGAGGAAGTAATCACTGGCTTTCTGATTTTGAAGATTATAATGGTCCCCCATTTGCTCCTTTCTGTCTGATTCCTGTCTGCCATGAAATGAACACTCTCCTCCTCCCACTTCCAATGTGTGATGCTTTGCTAAGACACATGGAGCCAGGTGACCTTGGACTAAGTCCTCTGAAACCAGGAACTATACAATAAATGTTTCTCTCCCTTGGGTTATTTATGATACACAAAAGTAATACAGAAACTCTGCCTCACAAAAATAAAATAAATAAATACATAATTAATATTTGAGAGGGAAGTACTTACACAGTAAGAGAATAGTTGGTTTCTCCAAAGTGCCTGAAAGGCCACATGAGATGGAGTTTGACATGCAATAATAGAACCAACCAAATAAATACACCCATGACCTTGACAAGTGAGGTTTCAGGAAAGGGAGGGCAGAAGCGGACTGAAGAGAAAGATCATCCTGCAGCTGCATAAATGTAGAGAGACAGTACTTTAAGTGACATAAAGAAAAATGCACGAGTTTCAAAAGCAAAATTCATAGTCCACATGCTTGTGCTGATAAGACCCATCTAGCAAGAAGAAAAGCAGATGATTGGAGAGAAGGAGATGCAAGCTGGATCCAGTTGGGAGGTCTGAATAGCGGGCTCTGAGGGAGTCTAGAAAAGATATTCAGCACTTCTGGGATAAACTCAGTGGCAGAAGAGGTGGGCATATGTCTGAGTGTTACTGTGAAGCTGCAGCACTGATCTTTTTCCTGGCTGCTTCACTTTGTGCTAGAAATATTAAAAAGGAAGTTACTGGCAAAGAAAGGAAGAAGGTGGGAAGAGTTTACAATTTGCACAGCCTAAGCTCACGGCTCTCGGGCTGCTTCACCTGTAAGGCAGAGAGAGATGTGCTGTCTTCGTCCTATGGTTATCAGACCTCAGAACAATTTTTATTTGGCTGGACGGTCTCAGGCATCTGTAGGAATGACCATCCTTGACTCTTCCTCAGTAGTTCCACCTTGTTTTCAGTCATGTTGAGAAGCTTCCTGCCAGGCAAGTTCTATACCATCAATCTATACCCCAACATTCTAAAACCAATTGTCACCTGAGTGTATAACAAAAAGAACTCACATGCACAGAGAATGTGGCATTTAAGGCAATCTAAGGGGCTGGAGATATATCTCAGTGGCAGAGATCTTACTCAGTATATGCAAAGTCCTGGCTTTAATCTACAGCATTCCAAAAAAGAGGGAGTTATAGGCTGCACCACAAATAATCTTGGGAATAGTCTGACTTTAAAAAGACCCCACATGGGAAAACCGTAAGTCCATTCTAGCCGACAGAGCACATGACTAAGATGCCAGCTCTCTCTGGAGAAACACTGCTATGCTCTGATGTTGTTCAGATCTCTGTGCAGGTGTTTCCTGTTGCGCGCAACCTCGTCCGGCAAGGAAGACGCGACATCAGCTCTTCTTTCTGCAGTTTTATTCAGGAACCTTGAATTCTGACTTCTGACTTACTTACTTAAGATGGAGACTGACTGACTTGCTTCATCTTCTCTCTCTCTTGGGGGAAAACCCGCCCGCAGCCTAAATAGCCTCTGGGCAGCCAACCCCAGTACGCCACATGGGCACTACCTATAGGTCCAGGTACGAGGAAGCAAGCCAGATCCTCAGCCTAGCCATATATGGTATTGTTTGTCACAATGAGGACTCACCATGTGGAAGGTGGAGGGCAGAAGCCAGCGCCATCTTTAAGGTGTTGCTACACGCAGCTCTCCACAGTTTCCAATGGTGAAAATGGAATCAGGAACCCAGTGGTCTGGTTTCTCCCAGCTACAAAATTCTAGTAACACTTAAACACAGATTCCCCTTATCTTATCCATAAGGACAGCTTTGCAAGGTTTATATTACAACCAGGCCTTTCCTTAAGTAGCAATACCATGGTCTTTGCCCCTACTACATTTAATCCTTAAGCTGAATCTTAAATAGAAAATGAATTTAAATTTTAAGTGTTAGTATGTGTACTGCCATAAGTAGCAAACTATATCAAAACCTTGAATTCTAAAGAAGCACTGCAGAGTCTTAAAGGGCTTCCCAAATATATTTTAGAACAAAATCTTGAGGTAGACATATAATCTTTAAAATCTCATGATAACGAAGACAGATAGTTCCAAACAAGCTTTTCCTATTTGCATGTGGAAAATTAATTATCTTCCAATGGCAAGTTTACAGATTAAAAATAAACATGAAGACCTAAATTGTTTTGATGGTACAGCTGCATAGATAGTCACACATTTTTCATTATTTGAAATGAGTCTTGGTTTCAGTAAATGCCGTCTCAAAGGAAGTGTTACCAAGGCTGGTTCTGCTTCTTAGGCAAGACTTGCTGGTAGAGGGTCCATTTGATTGCTCGTTCACTTCTTGTCTGTTGTTCTGCAGTGCCAGTGACTGAAGCTAAGGCCTAATGCCTATTAGTCAGGTGCCAGACCACTGAGCTATACTTCCAGACCTTACTTGGAGACAGAATCTTGTGCTCTGCCACTAAAACCCAGGGATTTGCCTGACTTTGCCTCCCCAGTGTTGAGTCTACAAGCATGTGCCAGCATGCCTAGAAATTTTTTATGTGGCTTCTGGGGCTCAAACTCAGGTCCCCACGCTTGTGTGACAAACATTGAAACAGCTTCAGTGTCTCTCCAGATCCCTGAGTTGAGCTTCTTTTAAGAACAGTAACTGTGGCTTCCTGAGACACAACCTCTGGAGAGCCTCATTACAAGAGAACCTTCATCCAGCAACTGATGGAGGCAGAAGCAGAGATCCATAGCTAAGCACTGGATCAAGCTCCCGGTCCAGCTGAAGAGAGGAGAGATTATATGAGTAAAGGGATCAGGATCATGAGGAGGAGACCCACAGAGAAGGCTGACCCCAAGCTGTTGGGAGCTCACTGACTATGAAATGACAGCTGAGGAACCTTCATGGAAAGGAACTAAACCCTTTAAACGTAGATGACAGTCAAACTGTGTGGGCAGTTTGTGGAGCCTCTTGCAGTTGGACCAGAGTTTATTCCTGGTTTAATGAATTGGTTTCTTAGAGCCCATTCCCCACTCAACCTTGATACTTGAGGGGTGTGGTCCTCTGTCCTACCTAAACTGGATATGCCAGACCAAACTGACTCTTCTTGGGAGTCCTTGCCCTCCCTGGGGAATGGATGGGGTGATGGGGTAGAGGGAGTCTGAAGGAAGACTGGGAGGAGGAGGGGGAGCAGTGGTGGGTCCTGGAAAAATTTAAATGGAAAGAAAGAACGGTACCTATTCTAGTTCCATTCCCGTTGCTGTGATAAAATATTCAGATCAAAAGTAACCTGTGGAAGGAAATGGTCCATTTCAGCTTACCCTTCCAGATGAGAATCCATCTCTGAAAAACGTCAGGGCAGACCTGTTGTATAAGGTTTCTGGCCTGTACTATCCAGTCTTAGCCCTGAAGTTATGACCTGCTGACCCGCAGTCCCACAGGAATTCACACAGTCCCACAGAATCACACAGACGCTTATATTATTTTTACACTGATTGACCTAGGGCCCAGGCATATAACTTGCTAACTTCTTCATCTGAACTCAACCCGTCTTGTTCAGCCGTGTCACCTGGTACCTTTGCTCAGAGCAGCATTTCACCTTCTTTGCTCTGTGTCTCCTTCGTCCTGTCTCTGTCGGATCCCAGTGGCATCTGCCTCTGTTCTGAGATGTTCCCAGAGTTTCCTTAGCCTGGTAGCCCCGCCTACACTTTCTGATTGCCTTCAGCCAATCAGCGTTTTTATTAAGCCCATAGGCACGACAATTATTTACAATGTAACACATAATCTCACTACTCAGACCCTCAAGCAGAAGCTTGAAGCCAAGGCCCTGGAGGAAAGCTGTTTACTGACTCATTCTCGGGCTTACTCCCAGGTTCATCCTCAGCTACTTTTAGACACCCAGACCCACTTGCCCAGGTATGGTACCACCTCCAGTGGGCTGGGCCCTCCTACATCAGTTAGCAATCAAGACAGTCCTCTCCTGATGCATCCACTGGCCTGTCTGATCTAAGTTGGTCCTCATTGAGGTTCCTTCTTCACAGATGACTCTAGGTTGTGCCTAATTGACAACAAAACCAACTGACACAGTATCTAAACCAAGTGTGGTAATGAAGGCTTGTAACACCTCAGATTGAGGCATGAGGACTCAGTCTCAGCTTCATTGAAATCCCATGCCAGCCTGGATCACAGCATGAGACCCTGTCTGAAATACATCCCTTCTCCACTCTTTCTTACAGCCTGGCTGTTAGGTACTAAATACTAAATAATAAAACTATTAATGAAGAAATGGCTTTTCCAGCCTAGCTTCTTCATTTCACATAATTAACTATATGACATTTACATATAGTATACATAACTTAAATATTGTTTAATAGTTATGAACTTCATTTTATTCTACCTAGGAAAATGTGAAAAAATAGTTTGATTTTCTTTTTTTCCCCTTTATCTGTATCTTAAGATAGAATGATAACTCCATCTAGAGTCTATCACAGGTCACTGTTCAACAAAAAGAAAACTATATGAAAATGACCTCTTTGGAGAATGGAGAAAAAAGGTAGGGAAACGATCTAGAATACACTGATGTGACTGCAGAAGGTGCTGCTGGTCCCACAGGGGGTGGTACAAATAAACATTTATTAATAAGTGAGCTATTTGTGTATAGGAATATAGATGTCTGTAGAAGCATTATAGAAATAGGAAATTACTGTTATAAAATTAATCTCACTATTTAATACTGTTCATATTAATGCCACCATGCCTTTTTAGCATCACTGTCCCACATGGAAACATTTAAGAACTTTTAAAGTACATTTGCTAATGCCTTCATAGAGAGCAGTGTGATCAGCCTGTTCTTTAAAATGAAGTGTCAACCACCCCTGCAATTCTTAGAAATAAGATGTTAAGAGTCTGTGGTGACAAGAATAGGTTCATTGTGGGCTGCTGATAGCACAGTTGCCTACAAATGTCTCCGTGTGCTTCAGTGCTGGACTAATGATTTGTGCCTAATGGATCATGAAGAGCATTTCGAAACCTCCTTTTCTCCCTGAACATCATCAACTCCCAAGACTTTGTCAAAAACAAACCAGCAGTGGTTGTCACAATGCTGTTCCCCAAGTGTCTGTCACCCAGTGCAACCTTTAAATGCATTTGGTGGCTTTCAAAAGTGCAGCAAAGGTCAAGAGAAATTCAATAGTGCACATCTGAGCTTTAAGAAAGAGAAACCCAAACCTAAAATCATATTAGAGAAATGGATGATTCTTCATGCTGAGGGTAAACCACTACTGTTCGAAAATTCTTGTTTTATCATGTTAGAATAAAATAATAGCTAATAGTGATGGAGTTCTTGCCAAGGGTGAGATGCTAACAAATGTTTTGGATATTAGTTTTTGCAGCTTGTCCATAAGTACCATTAGCATTGTCATTTTATACACAAAGCCAAGGAGAGACCAACAGACACTAATATGACTTATTTCACAAGTAAAAAACTCATGACTCCATTCAGGTCTCCCTGGTTCCAGAGTATAAGTGCATAATTACTCTGTGAAGTCCCCAAATGTTATCATATGGAAAGCTATGAGCCCAGAACATTTTTTCAGAAATTATACATTTACTCATGAAGAAATCCTTAAAAGAGAGACTTTATCATGAACCCAGGATTACACCCCAGCTCTCCTTTGTGTCCTGTGGAACCTTGAGCACATTTTTCAATACATTAGTGGGGTTATAATAAACCCAGACAAGTGGCATGATCCCCACTGTTCAGATGAACACACTAGCTTAAAGCAACCCTACATATGAGTGTATTCCATGATTCAGGGTTCCTTTACTTGGAAAGAGTTTGTTTTTAATATGGTAATAAATTTTTTTACATCTAATCTAGATTATAAAATTGAAGAACTAGATTTTGGAGATGATGAGAAGCTATTATATAATTAGTCTGAGAGTAATCCTAGATCCAGACTACACAGTAGAGTTCTCTTCAAATGAACCAATATTTTCTCTGTCCGCCATCCTGGCAAGAGCTCCTTTGGGGACAATAAGGAAGGACTCAGGAGAACCACCTTGGACAGGAGAAATTATGGCCCTTTCCTTGAGAATACGGACTGGGGGAGTTCATCCAATACTATTTCTAAGGCGTATTTACAACAGTCTCAGAAAGAATCAAGCAGCCAGCATGACCGGAACACATAAGGTTACAACATAGCTGTAATTTTTTTTAATTGTTATCAACTTTCAGTAAAAATCTGTGCTACGATTTAGAGCAAAGTTCAGCAAACATTTTCCGTAAATAATTTAGGCTTTGTGACAATGCTTTCTCTGTCACAGTGCTTAGCTCTGCCAATGTAGTGTACAAGCAAATGAGGGTAATTGTGCCTCAATAAAACTTTATTTATATACTCTGAAATTATAACAATATAGCTCTCACATGAAATGTTAAGCTATTAAAAAACACATAACCTGGTCTTAATGTACAGCTCATATACGTACGGACAGGCAGCTTTCGGACTTGAACTATGGGTCACAGTCTGCAGGCACCTGATCTATGAAATTAAAGAGAAGGGCAAGTCTTCATGGGAGAAAGGTGGTCAAAGAGAAAAATCCCGCCCTTCTCTGGAAATCACTGCAACAGTCACCATCAAAAGACAGCCAGAAGTCCATTGAGCAATTATTGTTGTTTTTGAAAAGGGGTCCCATGTATCCCAGGCTAGCCTCCAACTCTCTATGTACTCCAGGATGACCTGGAACTTTTGATCCTACTGTATTCTCCTCAAGTGCTGGGATCACAGCCGTGCCACATAAGAAGGTGTCACACACCTGCAATCCCAGCACTCAGGAGAATCTCTGAGTTTGGGGTCAACCTGGTCTACAGGATGAATTTCAGGATAGCCAGGACTACACAGAGAATCGCTATCTCAAAAGAGCCAAAATAATTTTTTTAAGTAAAAAAGACAGCCACGTTCCCTGGAATGCTGAATTTCTTCCAATTTAACCAAGCCCACATTGTCTAAATTCTCACATGTCAACACAAAAGCAAGGATGTTTCCTGCGATACTGAAATTGGGTTTTTT
Organism: Sigmodon hispidus; assembly: GCA_004025045.1. NCBI lineage: Eukaryota > Metazoa > Chordata > Mammalia > Rodentia > Cricetidae > Sigmodon > Sigmodon hispidus. The sequence continues at coordinate 41,663 of PVIH01007259.1, read as the reverse complement.
GTTTGCTTGCTTGCTTGTTTTGGGGTTTTTTTTTTAAGTCAGGGTTTCTCTGTGTAAACTTGGCTGGCCTGGAACTCGGAGAATTCTGCCTTCTGAGTGTTGGGATTAAAGGCGTGCACCACCACCTAGTAGTAAATTGGTTTCTACAGATACGGTTGGTCCGAGATGAGCCTGAAACAAAGCACACACTCTCACGATGTTTCTTTCTCGTTCCTTTTATTGATTTCTTTTAGCTTTAAAAACTTTGTGATTAATTCATATCTTAATTCATATCTTTTTGAGCAAATCTCTATCTTCATTAGTAAATAGGTTTTTGTTTGTTTTATAACATTAATTCTTTATTGATTATTTGGGAATTTCACATCATTTACTTCAATTCTGCTCACCTCCCAGTCCCTCCATATCTGCCCTCACCCCATGTAGCATCCCTCCAAAAGAAACCCAAAAAAAATATATATAAAAAAAAAGCTTGTTTCTGTCTTTTCTGCCTCTCTAACATTTCTTCATACTTCCTAGTGGCGTTGGGAGCTGCCGCGTGTCACACAATATACCCTTTTGTCTCCTCACCTGCAAATATTCGTTACAATGGTTCAAAGCCTCTGACTTCTGGCACACCATCATGACTGAACTCCCACAAAAATCTCTTCTCGGATATCCTGCTGTTGCCGCAAGTCATGAAGAACCTTCAGCTATGGTTCCATTGGACCAGTCTCTTCACACACTCCAGCAGGAGCCAACCTAAAGCCCAGGATGTGGGCAGTCCAGGTTGCTGGAACTGCCCTCCCCCTCAGTCAAGGGGTGGAGCCAGTTCTCCTCCGCCCTTGCCATTGATGCCAGCTCCCGACACCCAAGATGAGGGGTGGGACTACCTCTCCCAAGGGGGAGAAACTGTTCTCCCATGAGGGGCAGGGCCAGCTCCCCCAGGGTCCATGAAGGACGGGGCCAACTCAGCAAGGCCCTCAGATTTCAACCTATGGACCCCTCTGGTAACAACGCTGCAGAACATCAGTACAGACTCCAGCTGCTGTGCGACCACAAACCCAGACATGGTGGCCCTTGGCAGCCGTCTGCTCTGACAAAACCATGGCCCCAGATGGCAACACAGGTCACTCAAGGCTCCAGCAGCTAGGCCCTCAGACACCAACACGACTACAGGTTGGGCCTGGACTCCGAACAGCTGTGGCCTTTGGTGGCATTAATTTATATATCTTAACCAGAGTTTTTTCTGAATCTGCTACTAGAAGAATAGAAGAGCAAAATTATTACTGCCTAAGCACAGATTTATTTTTCTAAATTATTTATTTACATAGCAAGAGATTTACTTTTTCACAAACTGGAGACAAAAGACAAAAATATGATGCCAGTGTTCAGGGGCTGAAGACAGGACTTTCTTAGCATGCATGAGGCCCTGAATTCAAGCCCCAGAACCACATATAACCAGGAGCAGTGGTGCATAGCTGTGTTCCCAGCACTTGAGAGAGAGACAACAGGACCTAAAGTCTAAGATTGTCCTGGCATACATAGAGTCAGAAGCCAGTCTGGGTTACATGAAACCCCACCTCTCAAAAATAAAAAACAAAAGTACTCAGAAGCATCTTCAGTGATTATCTCTCCTTATATCAAAACTGCCGGGTGTCTATTCCTCCATATCCTGTGAGACGCTGCGTGTATATGTGCTCATTCCCATGTGCCTTTCTCCAGTCTTTGCTTTATGCATACTTTGAAATAAAAACTCATTAAATACATTCATCTTTTGGATTAACCCAGGGAGAGTTTTGTGAACATTAATGCAGAATAGAAAATCAATACATCACAATTAGAAAAAGGCAATTGGAAAAAAAAACTCTCAGCTTTTATTTTATTTTATTTTTATTCAGACACACTCAGTTTGTTTGGATGGAAAATAATTTTGCTATTCATTCCATCAGCCAGAATTCTTGAACCAAGGAAGCCAACGAACACTAATGAGAAGACATTTTTCATGTCCGTTACATCTGACTCAACACTAAGTTGCATAATGAATTACATTTGGGTTTCATCTTAGAGTTGATTAAATATTTAACATTTGGAACAAAAATATAGCCACATTTGGTAAGTTAACGGTGAGGTGTAAAATGGCCTCAAGCAGCTAATTTCAGAAGTGCAGTCTAGGCGGCACTATTAAATATAATCTAACCCAACTGGGCGTGGTGGTGCATGCCTTTAATCCCAACACTCAGGAGGCAGAGGCAGATAAATCTTTGTAAATCCAAGGTAATTCTAGTCTACATAGAATTCTAGAATAGCCAGGTCTACATAATACCCTGCCCAAAAAAAGTATGGGTTAGAAAACTAAAAAGTGTGGGTTGGAAAACTCAGGCCCAAGAAAACAGATGACATGTTCCAGGTCACCTGGGTACACCTTGATCTTCCGCTTCTTTTGGCTGGATGTTAGACCCCTTTTAAGAATCTCAAAAATGAACCTACTTCTTGCAGGACAGTGACAACCTAGTTTTCAGGAATCAGCCAAACTCTTGAGGAGATACAGGCTTTCTACTTGACACTATAGTGCACACTAAGAAAGAGGTCTGGACTTTGGCTGCTGTGGGGATGCCTGGCTAAGTACCAACATGACTGAATACAAGATTTATTTTTAGAGTTGGAGTTATAGTTAACAAAAGATGTGAAATTTAAGTTATCAATTTTATTTTAAAAAATACGCTTTACAATAAAATATTCATGGGGTCCTTCTCTATCTATGGACACTTGAGCATAAAGGAAAATAAAACTGATACAATTAAATAGTCTTTTTTAAGTTCTAACTTAAACATAATTTAGGAAAATTAATATGTGGTTCGGATTTAAAAGTTGTATGGAGTAGCTAAATGCAAAGGATTCTTGATAAAATGGCTATTTTGATTTAATTGATTAATTTTATAATGTTATTGAGGTGAAATTAACACCATAAAAAACTGCACATATTTAAGAAGCTCAACAAGTGTTGGCATATACATACCTAAAATAATTATTGCCATCAGGATGATAAACATTCCCAGCATACTCAGATTTTTCCACTCCTTCCAGCTCAGTCCCAACTCTGTGCTTTTTATTCGTGACTTGCTTTTATCTTCTGGGCATCAAATGGTCCTTTACTGAATGTTTTCCTGTGTACTTCTTAAGCTAGGGATTCATCATCTCATGTTGGGGTTTATCTTTGAAATCATGAGGTTGGTGGCCATCCACCTGGCATCCAGAAGACACAACAGTCCCCCACACACACACACTAAACTTTTTAATTCTTCCAGAGAGTTCTCCAGCTAAAGATAAATGGTGTTGACAGTACAGTCCTGTCAAAAGCAATATATCCACTGTGCACAGTGGTTGGGGAGGGGGGTTGGGTTGAGTTGGGTTTGGTCATTGTTATTATTGTTGCTGTTTTCTGTCCATGCAGTCTCTTGGGGTTTTCTTGGGGGCTTTCAGATATGAGCATGTGCTTTGGGATTTGGGTTTTGCTTGGTTAAAAGGGATTTTTCTTTGTCATGTTGTGGTTTGTTGTAATACAAGGGAATAAAATAAGAACTCGGCATGCTGTGTAAAAATTCTACCACCCAGCTATGTCTGCAGCCCTCTTTGAGGGCTGTGATGCCCTGGACAGAATCAGACAGCTCTGCTTTAATCTGAGCCTATCTGTTCTTGATAGTTAGGTATACCTAAATTGTCATGCCCTTGGAAATGTCACCACAACCAATATTTTACAGAAAGAACTGGGGACCCATCTTGACTACGAAGGCAAGAATGCCATTCTGTCTTCAGATGAATAATTCTGAGAGGTATGCTGTCATCTCTTCAGAGGTTCCTAGAAGAATTGAGCTAGTGACCACTCACTAAAGCAAGAAATTCTCAAGATATTTTTTAATAAAATAATTTTGTGGAAAATACATTTAACTGACTCCTAATAACATCATTATATCCACAGATTAGTGCATCTAGAAGATTCTTTTGCCATAGATGGTAATAACATAGAGATTCACAAGTGATCAAGGTGCAGAGAAAAGACTACAAAAAAATAGATAGATAACCTATTTAAGGATGCCAAGGCTTCTTACATGGCATCCTTAAATAGGCTATCTATGTCATTGTACCCCCCCCCCATGACTCAGAGCTGCTGCACATATAAACACATAGATGCTGTGACAGCATGCACAATACCTGCAGAAACTCAAACCAGTCAAAATCCCAACATGGAGAGAGGAGGTGGGCGCAAAGTAGCTATTGGCAATTAATAGCTGCTGAGAAAGGAAGGGTCAATTTTCTTAAGAGTGTGGCCCCTGGTAGATCTGGAAGCCCATACATCCAAGAGTATATGGGCAGCAGAAATCAGATTTGTTTGATTTTTTTTTTTTTTTTGATGAAGACATGAAGTTGAGGGGTAAGTGGCAGGTAGATCTGGGAGGATATAGAAGAGGAAAACAAATATGATGAAATGTATTGTATGATATATTAATTCCCAAAGAATTAACAAAATATTTTGAACAGATACATTTTATCTCTAAAAATTAATTTTAAAAAGAAATAGGGAATTTAACCCATTTTACAAGGCTCCTTATAAACACTCCCCTCACTGTATAGCTTTCTAGTATTTCTTGCCACTTCTGCCTCTGGTCTCACAAAAATTCTATCACTCTTTCCTTAATATTCAAAAAAGAGCGTAGCATGCCTTGTTAAAAAAGAAATTAGATTTCATGTCTTCCTGAAATCTCAGTTTATGAAAACTTTTTCCATGAGCTGAAAGATATTTTCATCCAAATGCTACAACCTGAGACTTAGGTGCCTGAGTTTGAGATATGCCCTTGACATTAACATGAAGTGTGTCTTCAAGAAGTTCTTCTTCCTCTTTGGGTATAAAATGATCTCTTTCCAGATCTGACAGTCTGTATACCTGAGGCTGGAGGTAATGGGAGCTTTCAGTATGCTAACGGCTCATAAGGCATATGCCTTTAATCTGGGGACACACAATGAGTACGTTTAATTTTTTTTAAACCTACTAGTTTGGTAAAGTTGTGGTTGTAGGATCTCTTCCAAGATCTGTGATTTCACTAGTCCTGACTAACTGGTTTGATTTCGTTTCATTAGCCCTAGATACATTGGTTGTATTTCCAGTGATGTGATCATTCTCTTGGTGAGTTAATGTTAAATCCAATTAGAGAGCTGTTGGCTTCCAAGGTGTGTATGCCACCACTGAACCCCTCGCTTATTGTCTCATTGTGATTCATAGGTGCCATAGCTTATTAGGACTATTGGTTGCTTCCTTCGGAAGCTTACATAGCACCTTCTGATACCATGAAAGCTAGTCCTTAGGGAAGAGGTTTGCATGTCAGCTCCAGCTCAGGAGTTCTGGCCCTGTGTCTGAAGTGCATATTGTCTTCACCAACAGGGAGTTACCTTCCACCTATGAGGCACAACCAAAGGCTATAGTAATAAGCTATATGTTTGGAAATTCTCTTGGACAACCCTAACCAATACTCAAAAGAGAACTTCTCATGCTTGTTGTGGTTTTTATTAAATGGATTTTCAATTTTGGAGGTAGCGTTGTCCGCCTAAATAAATTTTTTTCATTTAAGCTACATTTATACATTTATACACAGGCTTACCTGTGTTAAACTTTAGGATAAATAATTAATAGTATGATAGCTTATGACCTTTTCAGACATCCTTATTGTTATCTTTGCCTTTCTCTCTCCTTCCTCTGCATTTATCTCCCTCTTCTACCCACCCCCCAATTAGAGCTTCTCTCCTTCACACAAAGAACTACAGGCAACTAAATATTGTTGAGAGTGGAGGAAATGGTCTTCCCAGGAAAGAGCACATCCATTGGTTCTCCAGTACCAAATGGTCAATTATGAAAACATACACACGAGTGACATTATACAGACCGGTTATATTTAGAAGTATATGTGCATATTCATATATGCATATAACAACAATTAATGGGAAAGGAGACCATGAATTTGGAAGAGAACAAAGAAGGATACAGGAAGGATTTGGAAGAAGGAAGGAGAATAGAGAAATGATATAACTGCAATCTCAAAATAAAAGAAAAATTTAAATTACATTTTAAAAAATACCTGCTAAGTCTACCCACATTCTCTCTTCTTCACTGCATCCACTCTGTAAAGACACATATTAAAATCATAAGAATGAAATGTGAACATAATCACCCCAAATGAACCAGCTGCCCAGTGATGCCAAATTATCTTCTCAACAATTGGAAGAAATTTCTAAGAAGTCATTTAGGGAAATGTTCAAAAACAGAAATTCTAAAACTGGTGACATTTTTGCAAGAAAGGATGGAGGATGTCTTTAGCCAAAAAAAAAAGAAAAAAGAAAATAAAGTTTCTGGCTTCCAGCTACTTGGATGCCAGTTCATGACTGCTGAGTAGCTGCCAACTCTTAAGATTATTATTATCACTATTAGAAGGAGCACACATGGTGAGCAAGGATCAAAATCACGTCAGTACCACCGTTTATAATAACTAAAAGTTCTAGAATTTGGGGGGACACTTAAAGGAACACTAAGGAGGGTTAGCTTAGACTGCTTACTTCTTTTACAGCATAACTGTAAAGACCAGAGTCAATGGGAATGCTTGGATTTGAGGAAAGGAATCCATGAGCATATGGGGGGCAGGTCTAAATCACAATGTCTTATGTATTCTACATGCTTGAAATTCCCAACAAATATCATAGATGCTGTTATAATTTCATAATAGTTCATTTAGAAGAATGGAATTCGATTCTCACACATAGAACAACCTGCAGTATAAATCCAAATCAATAAAGAAAATGAACAAAGTGAAAAGAACAGATGAATCAGACTTGGTTGAAACTCAGACCTGTCAACTCCTTAGGAAGACTTGGGAGTCTTGTTTCTAGGGTTGTGTTAATGAGCTTTTCATCGCTGTGTGAAATTTTAAAGACTTCTAAAAGGAGGGAGGTTTTCTTTCCCTCGGTTTCAGGGGTTTGGAGCTGTGGACACTTGGCTCCATTATTTCTGAGCCTATGGTGAGACAGGATGATGTGATGGGCTTGAGAGTTGGAGCATGGTGAAACAAAGCTCTTTGTCTCATAGTGTCCAGGAGGCAGAGAGAGGAAGAAGCAAAGGCACCCCACAATGGTCTACTTCCTCCATCCTGGTCCCAGCACAACAACCAACCAAGGCATTTGCACATAGCTTTGAGGCCATTTTAACCCAAACTGCAGAAAACATCATCCTCCCTAGGTTAAATACTGATTCTACCACTTCTCACTGTGTGACATTAGACAATTATTCCTTTCTGTTTCCAGTCCCCCATTACATATAAGAATAAAACTGGAGTTTATTTTATAGAAAAATATTGTGTGTTAAATGATACAACACGTGGAGAGCTTGGGATATTGCCTGGTACATAATTAGAACTCAATTCCATAGTGGTTATTATCATTATTGTTCACCACCTTTATTAGTAACTGATTCTATGTTACTATCTTCATACTAACATTCAAGCTACTCTTTTCCATGTGCCTTGGTTCACCCTTTCATAGAACAAGTACTATGAGGCTATTAAAAGACCAAAATGAGACAGTGAATAAAGTCACCATGCCAAGGCTTGAGTATGGAGTCCCTGGCTCAGCACATGGTAGTATGTGATTTGAATGTACCAAATTTAATAGTCAGTAGTCAAGAAACACTAGACACCTTGCAGCACCTGGAGGAGGTGAGACCTGGTAGCCAGCTTTATTTAGTGTCAAGGCCAGCACATTCATCAACTCTCCTCATTAAAATTTGCCAATTAATGAGCAGTGGCATAGCCCCTAGCAAAGGTCAGCAGCAGCCTAAGCAAACTTATCAAAAATTCAGAGAGGTTCAGAGTTTGGGGAAAGTTTGCTCTTCCTTTAATTAAGGGATCTAATTACCATCCTGACATAACAAAATGCAAAATGCACTCTTCAAAAGACACCAAGTCAAAGGTGTAACAGCCCAGACCTTCTTCTTTGGTACAGGATGACCCAAATGTAGGGGAGGAGGAAGGAGAGAATCTTAGAGCACTGTCAACAGGGTGGATGAAAGGGCTTTTCAAGAAATGAAAGCATGGTAGCACACCAGAATCCCAGCACAGTGGAGAAACCGAGAGGGCATAAAAATACACCCACATCCTGGAGTCAGAGTGAACACAGAGTCAAGACTCTGGCTAATCGTCCTTCTTAGCAGACATCAAAGTATTTATTTGATGACCTCTCCTGCCTAGTTATGAATAGCACTTTGACATCCTGAAGAGTCTGAGCCTGTAATTGTTGCCTCGTTTAGACTTAAAAAAAAAAAAAAAAGCCTAACGTGCATGAACACAGGATGGATATGCTGTGTTTAAATTGTTTCTAAAATAACAGGTCCAAGGTTTCAAACCAGGTTAGAATTAACCAAAGGCTTAGTGAGAGAGAGTACAGCCTGACCCAATAAGCATCCACCAGGGGAGCCACCATCTTGGAAGGGTTGATTTCATTATTCCACGACCTAGGACCAGTTTCACAGAGGACTTCAAAAACTTAGGAAAGTTCAGATTTTGACATCTTCCATGAAAGTGAGTGGATGGAATGGTGAGAGACATTGAATCTTAATGCTCCCCACCAGTTTCAAGGGTCTTTAAAGCGTTTAGACAGAAAGAGGCTTTTCACTCATAATGCCTCAAAAACTTCTAACAAACCACACATGAACAAGGTGAGAAATTGGCTCAGGATTTAGAATAAATCATAGGAGAATGCAAATATGAAAGAAGAAACATGCTCACAGGCACAAAGTGACTCATTTAAAGGCAAAGAGAAACATGCAACCCTCCCTCCTGGCTGGCATCCCCACCTATGTGTTCATATATTCAATAAATCTCTGTTGAGCATCCTGCCCATGTTCAGCCTTATTTGTCTGCAGGATGTGACCAAGCAGCCAAACCAGACATGACCCTACCACTCCCAAAACTCCTATTCTAGTAGAGAAAGAGAAATGATGAACCAATTAATAAATGAAAAAAAAAGAACCAGGCACCACTGTTTAGAGATGCTCAAAATGGAGGGCTGATGTTATATATTGGATACCTCTCCCTCAGATGGTCCCTATGTTATTGCTTTGGTGCTATTGGCAAATGATAGAAACTTTAGGATGTAGGACTTCATCAAAGGTCTTTAGATCACAGAGAGCATGCACTTGAAAAGATGCTGGGCCACAAGTCCCTTCTGCTTCCTTCTCCCATCCCTATCTCCTGACTTACCATGAGATGAGCTGTTTTCTTGTGTGAATCCTCGTAAGAAAATGCTGCATTATCAATGGGATCAACTTATCATGATCTATACCCTACAAAGCCTCTAGTCAAAGTCAACTTTTTTTCTTATGAGTTGCTGGCTTCTGTTATTTGTTGTAATAGTGAAAGGCCAGATGACACAGATATGATAGCTATTAGATGGCTGTTAGAGTTGGAATGATCAGGGAAAGTCACCCTAAGTGAAAACATTTCAACTGAGACATAAATGCCATAGAAGTTAGTGAAAAGAAGGCCTGAGGGTAGCACATGGCAGCAGGATGTGCTGTCGGTAAAAAGACAACGCCACTTACAAACAAGGAAAGGGTGTCTAGATCAGCAGTGAGAAAAACCATGTGAGATGAGATGTAGTGCAATAAAATATTGTATAATTTATCAGGCCTGGCTTAACTGTATATTTTAAAATAGCTAGTAGAGAAGGCTTTTTTTTTTTTTACATTTTTACTACAAAAAAATGAAAACTGTTTGAGGTGAGATATATCCAAATCCCATCTAGTCAATATATGTTGTATACCTGTACTGAAATACCAAGTAGTACTTCCTAAATATGTACGATTTCTATGTGTCAATTCCCAAAAAAAAAAAAAAAAAAAACCTCATTTTTTTATTGTGTGGGACTGGAGAAATGAATTAGTGGCTAAGAGCACTTGCTGTCCTTACAGAGGCCCTGCATTTGATGCCCACATGGTAAATCACAATCATCTGTAACTCCAGTTCCCTCTGCTGACCCCCAATGGCACCAAACACACAAGCATACAAAACACACTTGCAAACAAAAAATCCACGCACCTAAAATAAATCTTTTTAAAAATGAAGGCTCATACTGGAAGATGCATAAGGGAAAAAATTAAAAGTAGACTGGACCCAAAGAGTGGAGTTCGTGGAGGGGTGGTGCCTTTGGAAGAGCAGGGAAAGGTCAGAGGCCTCCAGAAAACAAGACGTTTAGGAGGTGGAGTCAGGTTTGCATGCTGATTGGTTGAATATGGGAGAGCTGAGAAAAAGATGGAAAGGCCGGGGCGGGGGAAGGGGGGAAGAGGAGGCCCTACAGCATCAGGATAAATAATTGTTCCTATCATTGAAAGAGAAAAAGACTTGAGAAAGAAGTGAACTCTCTCTCTCTCTCTCTCTCTCTCTCTCTCTCTCACACACACACACACACACACACACACACACACACACACACACACCTTTAATATCAAACCTTGGGAACTGAGACAAGAGGATCCCAAGTTTAAGTTTACCCTGAGCTAAGGGATGAAGAACATCC
>PVIH01007259.1:0-30976 GCA_004025045.1 Sigmodon hispidus | reverse complement strand
GGAGGGAGGGGGCGGTGTTTGGACAAAGTCGCTAGGAGCAGCTTTCCTGTAATCGTGGGGCCCTCGGGGGCTGCTGCGAAGGCGCTGACCACTGTGAGGCCATGCACAGTGAACGCTGGTCCTTCCTAAAGACAACGGAGAACGCAGGCGTTTGCACACAGCGGTCCGCAGTCCCTGAGCACCGGAGACGGAAACCGATGTCTATCCTGGGGCGAGGCTGCCCCCTGGCGTCCTCCAGCGTTCATGGCCCAAGAGGCGTTCCGAAATCACGCTGGTAAAGGAAGTTCCAAGTATTCAGCTGCCTCTATTTTTCCCAACTTTTTTTTTTCCCCTCAAGGAAGCACAATTTTCTAAAAGTGAATCCCATGCGGAGAGGAGAAAATTCCAGATGACTTTAACCACCGCACGCACCCCACAAAAAGAAAAGTGTATTTACAACAGCTACACACCTGCAATTTTCAGCTCAAAAGGCTGAAGCAGGAGGACCAAAAGTTGGAGACCGTGACTCCACCTCAAAGAGCTTTTGTTCGATTGGTTATTTTTGTTCTTGAGTTTATTTTGTTTTTGTTTGGTTGCTGTTGTTTTGGTTTTTTTCATGCATCGCTACTAATATTAAAATGTTTGTTATTTCTATCCAAGTTTGTCTTATATATTTTAGACAAAATAAGCTATTTCTGACAAAGCAGCAAGGGCAGGGCGTCTCTTATCACAGTTCCCAGGTTGACATAAACACTAGCTGTTCCTGTAAGGACTAGACACATGCAGCTCAGTGTCCTGATGTCAGACTCACCCTGATATCAGAACCGGAGGCTAGGAGTTGAGTGAAAATCGTGTCAGGAAGCAGAATCAGAGCATGCCAGAATCCTAGCACTGCAGAGGAAGCCCAACTTCCAGGTTGGGCTAGCCCTGCAGTATCCAGTGAGTTCCAAGCCATCCTGGAGAACATAGCAAGATACAGAGAACCTATCTCAAAACACACACACACACACACACACACACACACACACACACACACACACACACGAGGAAAAAGTTGAAAGAAGGGCAGGGACTGGGAAGGAGTGGGAAGGGACCCAGGAGAGGATAGGATCTGAGTGAAAAGCGATCCAAGGACGGGTTCTTGTGGTGCCTGGAGCCCCGGCCGCAGAGGACTTCTGAGAATCCACCTGGCATCTCGGGCAATGTCTATCTGAAGGGCAGAAATTTGGTCATTGTCAGCCAGCTCATTCTTTCTTGGTAAAGGCATCTGGTCTGAGCTTGTGAGAAGCCGCTCACTTTCTCCCCTCAGGGCTTTAGAAAAGTCTGGCGGCAGGAAATGAGAAAAAAACACCTAGGAAGCCATAGAACGGAGATTTAAAGTCCACCTCAGCTGAGCTGGAAAGACACATCAAGGGGATGCACCTCGGGCACGACTGCATCTGTAGCTTCAAAGGAGGCTCTCATCGTCAATAATTTGGGGAAGCCTCGCTCTATAGAGGACACACATTTGCTGCTAGTTGGTAAGTTTGGCAACTTTTCCCACTGAACTCTGATTTCTTCATCCATACAGTAATAATAATGGTAGCTATAATTAATGCTCTTCTGAATAATAAATGTGTTAATATATGTGAGGTGCCTAGTGCAAGGAGAAAACCACATTAAGTTGTTATAGTATGGTTAATAAGATAACAATTATAAGAACAATATCTCATTTGCTTTGCTGGTCTCCAGTTCCGGCTCACGTTGGTGGACCCTTTGTGGTCTCCTCCTACTTTCTATCTTCTGTGTATTCGGACACATGATGCTCGTTTTCTGTCTTACCTCATGTCTTTCTTTCTTCATTCTTCCCCTCTAGCCTATTTATCAAGTCGTGACTGTCCTTTAAGCTTCGTGCTCACAGTAGTCTATAATTCTTCTTTGTTTCTCAGACTAGTTAGCATTGCTTTCTAAAGTACCAGAAACTGATTGTTCACATAAACACCGTTCCAAGCAAAGCCCTATCCTCACCCTCACGGATACCTTACAATTGTAGCACACCACCTTTGGAAGCATGAACTAACATCTAAAAGAGCCTTGCTCCTTTTAAAGTGGCCACCCTGCCTAGGCTTCCTTCCATCCTTCTTCCCACCCTCATCCCCATCCTGAGCCCGCATCCAGGAAACAATACAACCTTGGAACATTAAAGTACTTTGTAGCAGTCTGCAACAAGACAAACAGAAGTGATTACCTAATGCTAAAAACCTCACTTCATCTTTCTTTGTAAGCTCCACCCCATGTCTAACCTAGGAACCTTCACTTCTCGAGTGTACAGCATTAGCCACTGGTTTCTTCCATTTAACGAACATTTTAGCACCTACTCTAAGATGATTGATGTATCAAGTGTTGAAAAAGGACTCAAAGGTGATTAAAGTATGAGTTATGGTATCAAGATTCCTGTGGTCTGTGAGGGAAGATAATAAATACTAAATGCTCCTAACTTTACAGTGAGTGATGTGTCTTTGAGAGAAGACAGTGGGATCCTTCGGGGAAGACGCCAACTTGCGTTGTATTCCCTGCAGCGTGCAGGAGGCTCCTAATCAGTGCTGCTAGGAGAAGAAATGAAGGCAAGTCAGTTGTCTCAGAGGGAAGAATATGATGTGCTACAAAATGCTCTTAGATGCTTTCTGCTCTCGTTTGCGTGTCCTTTCTAAAATGGAAATGGAATTTTAGTTTCTACCATAACACTTGTAAGAAGCAGGATCTCTGAGAGATGACTGGCCCATGAGGTCTCTGCTCCCAGTGGTGGCTTTGCTGCTGTTATAAAAGGATAAACTGAGTCCCTCTTGTTCCTTAGCTCTGCTGTCCTCCTGCTGTGTAAGGGACATAGTCCCTCCTCTCTGCAAAATAAGATATTCAAGGCAACCATCTTAGAGACAGACAGAGACAAACACTTCACCAAACTCCAACCCTGCCAAGGCAATGATCCTGAACTATCTGCCCTCTGGGTTGTGAGAATTAAATTTGTTTTTATAAATTCACTAGTCTGTACTATTCCATCAGAGCCTCACAACATAGATGAGGAAAAGTCTTATAGATGAAGTTGGATTAAAAGGTCAGGAGCTGGATTTGCAGCTCACCTGGAAGGTGCTGGCCTAGCATGCATGAAGCCCTGGGTTCCGTCCTCAGCACCACAAAACCTGGAGTTATTCTCATACACCTGTGATCCCAACACTCAAAAGACAGAGACAGGAAGGTCAGAAGTTCAAAGTCACCCTCAGCTATAAGATCTTGTCTCAAGAAATAACAACCCACTAAGGAGGATTTAAATAGACTAAAATGTGAGTAAATACATTCTCAGTTGGGCTGGAGAGATGGCTCAGCAGTTTAGAGTACTGACTGTTCTTCCTGATGACCTGAGTTCAATTCCCAGCAACCACATGGCAGCTAACAGCTGTCTGTAATTTCAAGATCTGACACCCTTACACAGTTATACATGCAGACAAAACACCAATTCACATAAAATAAAATAAATAAATATTTTTTTAAAAAAATACATTCTCAGTTCATGGTTTGTGTAGTCTACAAGAGCACTGAGCACATGATGTGAAATTAGAAATTGTATTAAGGAACAACAGAAGGAGAAGCCAGAGAGAATGTTTTAGGCCATTTAACTAAACCTCATGAATGGTGACCCACTTATGATCAAGTGCAGTCACCAGGGCACTGTTGAAAAACACATGCACTTTATCGTTTACCATAGAAAGGTTAGATTTCACCTTGCAATAGAGACCATCTCATCCAGAACAGTTCTTTCTACAAGTTAGGCCACAAGTTCACAAGGAGCCTATCTAGACATTATGTAGAATATGCTACCTTATAGTCTCAAATTGTAATCTATAGAAATAGTATTTTGCAGTCTTAATATTTATAGGTGAAGTTTTAATAAGCAAACTGATTGAAATGTTCAACAATGTTCTCAAACAAACCAGACCTGGAGACCAGCAGAAACATAAAGGAAAGGGGTCCAAAGTATGGGATAACACACTTGTTCCCAACGGATGACTTCATTACCAGGAGCATGATTCTGGTATAGAAAAAGGTAAAGGAACTAAGCTGGCTAGCTGTCCTCACCACAGTGTTTGTGAAAAGCAGTAAGGTGATGTAGCAGAGAGGAAAATATAAACGTGAAATAGGCAGTTGAATAAGTGGAATAGTACTGGAGAGATGGTTTAGGGAAATGGTTCTGAAGGTTCCTAATGCTGCGACCCTTTAACACAGTTCCTCACATTGTGATGATGACCAACCATAAAATTGTCTTCATTGCAACTTCATAACTATCATTTTTCTATTGTTATGAATATGAAACTGTGTTTTCTGGTGGTCTCAAGAGGCCCCTGTGGGAGGGTCATTTGACCCTCACAGGGGATATGACCCATAAGCTGAGAAACACTGCCTTATTGACTAAGAGCATATATTGCTGCTCTTACAGGAGACCTGAGTTCAGTTTCCAGCAACCATATTGGGTAGTTCACAATCATCTGTAATTCCAGCTCCAAGGGGATCCAATGCCCTCTTCTGGACTCCATGGGTGGCTATATTTATACATACAGTCTGCACACTAAGACACATAAATATACATAATTTAAAAATAAAAATCAATCTCCAAATAAAAAGGATTGAGATGACCTAAAGAATGAATAGAGTCATACAATTCATAAAAAGACATCAGTTGGGCACACTGGTAAGACACCAGGATAACAGCAGAGGCAAGCAAGAATTGGTGTTAAAATTTTCTTTCCTTTTAGTAATGGTGAAGCTTGAAATTCTGAAAATTATTCACACCCAAAGAATCCTCCAGAGAAATTAGAAAAAAATCACCTGCTTCCAGCTGCGACTTGGCTCTGTTAATGACATGTGAACAAAGGGTTCAGTGCTCCTATTAATTACCTAGAAATGATTAATATCTTTTCCCAGTAGGGATTTAGGCAATCAAGAGGAGATCTCTGTGGTGCTTAGTGTTGAAAGTCACCTTGGCAGAATCTAGATTTGGGGAACTGACCCTCTAGGTATACCTCTGGGGGGTTATCTTAATTGTATTAATTGAAGGAAAAAGCTCTGCCCACTGTGAGTGGCACTATTCCCTGAGCAGGGAATTCTGGGCTGTATAAAATGAAGAAAACTAAACAGCACAATGAATTCATCCCACCCTGTATCCTGATTTCCTGATTGTTGAGGAGGGGTAGCCAGCAGTTCTCGCTGCATCAGCTTCCCTGCCATGCAGGCTATGCCTTGGGATTTGAGCAAGGGTTGGACACTTTCTCCCTTGGGTTGCTTTTGGGGTGTTTTGTCATGGCAATGGGAAAAGAAACTGAGGCAGCCTCCTAATATTTTCATGCATCATAGTAAGGGAAGATTTGCTCTCCCTCACCTGTACACCATGCCCTTCCCCAGTCTTCATGTCCACATTCTGTGCACCAGTCTACAACACTAGGGGAGAATCAACTAGGAAGAAACATAGAGTCACATTTGCGTTTTGTTCATACACTTGAAGAAGACATGATAGGACCAAAAAAAAAATTTTTAGCTTTTTTTTAATATATTTATTTTATGTGAATTGGTGTTTTGCCTGCATGTATAACTGTATAAAGGTGTCAGATCTTGGAATTACAGACAGTTGTTAGCTGCCATGTGGATGCTGGGATTCAAACTTAGGTCCTCCAGAACAGCCAGTGCACTTAACCAATGAGCCATCTCTCCAGCCCAGGACCCAAAATTTCTAAGTGTAGAACATGATAGACTTTCCTCTCTGTTCTCTCTGTCACCGGTCAGAATGGCTTTGCCTTATCACAACACCACATAATTCAACCAAATCAGTCACTGGATCATCAAGAAGTTTGAGGCATGTGTTTTTAATGCTATAAGTTTTCTTGTGTGTGCTGCCTGTAGTTGGAGAATTTTTATTTCAATAGCCTCCAGCCTCGAGATCCAAGTTCCTATTTTTGACCTCTGCTCCAAACTGCAATTTGGACTTCCCCATTTTCTCTTCCCTTATAAATATTCCACAAGATCCCAAATTGCTCTTGATAATTTCCACCATGAAGAGCTTTCTGGAACATTCACTCCAAATTACTTACTGTTAAAGAGAATGTCAATGGAGTAGGATATTCAATAAGATGATTTTGGTTTTGTCTGAAAATTACTTCTGTGTCATTACGCTCTGCACCTGTAGTGACTCAGAGTGAGCTGTGAAAGTCAGAATTCGGCCTTATACATGACATGAGTATAGGGGACCGAACTATTGAGTGATGTGCAGTAAGAACAGTCTGTTCAATTATGAGTATGCAACTTTAAAATCAAATCATTCCATTTCATTATAAGACTTCCTGTAGAGTTGCTAATGTTACTACCACAGCCTATCTGTGAGGAAGTATGAGGCCTTCCAGAACACTGGAAAAGCTACTTTTCTTGTTGCTGTGACAAATGCAACTTATGACAGGAAAGGTCTGCTTTGGCACAGTTCAAGAGGAGACAACTGTGACAGAGAAGGCATGGTGGCAGGAACAGGGACAGGTGGTCACAGTGTGCCATGGTCAGGAAGCAGAAAGTTAGATGCTGATTAGTTGGCTTTCTTCCCTCTTTTTTTTTTTTTGTTTTTTTTCATAAATGATATTTTATCTATTCAATGAAAAAGAGGGAAACTAAGCCACTTTCATTCATTTTCTTCCAAATGCTCAAAACTGCCTTCCCTCATTTAGAAACAAGAAAAAACAAAACAAAGCAAAATACCCACACTGAGAAACACATTTGTACAATAGCCACACAGTATCCCAGCCAGCCCCTCCCAAAATTGGATGAGTATTGTTACAGAAATGAAACCCGACTGACAGACATGAAAAGAGTTGTGTTGAACTCAGGTTACAAGCGCTGCAAAAAATATCTTCACTTGGATCAAATTGAAAAGTGATCACATTTCAGACCTGAGGTTATAAAGGACCGCAGTGTGAACCAGAATCCCATTTCTCCTTCTAGGACTTCAGGGGAAAATTGAGTTTCCTTTGGGAGACAATGGAGAAAAGTAGGTGAAACCGTGGCCACTGTCAAAAGGCTCTGGGGTCTTCGTAAAGGCAAATGAGTTAAGTAACCTCCAAAGGAACAAGCTCATCTCCATCTCTACTCTCAGAGTCTGGAGGCACACAGGAATGAACACGGCTTCCGCAGGTTCCCCCAGGACTCAGACGGCGACCGAGGCAGCCTGGTGGAGGCAAACCTGAGGATCTCAAAGGCAAATCTCAACTGTGGATTTCTATGTTCTGGCATTAAGGGTTCTAAGTAAGGTGTTAAGGACACATCCCTACACCCTCTCATATGTAAAGCTTTAAAACACACATAGAAAAGATATTCGTAAGATGTTCTACCTTGCATTCTCAAAAAGCTCTACCAACAACACCCCCTTGCTACCCATGAAGTACAGAAGGGAAGGGAGGACAAGCTGACAAACCGGTAGCTATCAAATCACTCATCAGCAGGGGCAGATACAGGCTCAAATTAAGGCATTTTTGTGGCTCTTTCTCTGAAATGGCACCCACCCTCCCAGCGGGAGCACACCAAACCTTAAAGCATAATGCTTTGGAGCCAAATGAGGTCCTCATGGCCTCAGCATATTCTCCACAACTCTGTGACAGAGGAGGACTCAGAAAAAGAAGGTTCAGGAGGCTGCAAACCTCGGCATTTTCAAGAGCTGGAAACTATTGTGGACAGAGAGAAAGAGGCTCTAGAACAGAGACAGCAGTTGCTTACTGAGCGCCAGAACTTCTACATGGAACAGTTGAAGCATGCAGAGTTGATAGTGCGACAACAAATGGAACAGCAACAACATGGCCAGAACCCTCAGCAAGCACACCAGCACTCAGGAGGCCCTGGTCTGGCCCTGCTTGGAGCAGCAGGGCACCCTGGCATGATGTCTCACCAGCAACCCCCACCCTACCCTCTGATGCACCATCAGATGCCACCACCCCATCCTCCCCAGCCAGGTCAGATACCAGGCCCTGGCTCTATGATGCCTGGGCAGCCCATGCCAGGCCGCATGATTCCCACTGTGGCAGCCAACTGGGAGTGGTCCTGCCCCTCCTGGTATGCTTCCAATGCCCGGAAGCATCTTAGGACCCAGGGTACCCCTACAGCATCAAATGACATGTATCCTCCTCCACCACAGCAGCAGCAGCCACCACCTGCAGATGGGATACCTCTACCTCCTGCTCCAGGCCCAGCAGCCTCAGCAACTCCTTAGCCTGGAAGATACAGGGAGCCTTCACACCCACCACAAACTGAAATGGGGATGGCAAGATTTGTGGCCCAGCTTTCTTGATTTTTTCCTTTGGTTGTGTTTTTTTCTTTTTTTTCTTTTTCTTTCTTCTCACAGCCCCAAGCTTGAGACCCTTGTTGCTCCACTCCCTGATACATGTGTATCGGTTCCTTAGCTCAGTGGGGAAGCCTATGGTGACTAATGTGCCCTGGCCATTTGTAAAACAACCCGTCTCCCCTGCCCCAGCGTGGAGGTGTTGGCACTTGGTCTACAGGTCCTGTTGACGTTAGTAGTCTATATCTCTTTGCTTTGTCTTATGCTTCAGTGGATAATTCTCTATAATTACTATCCTTTCTTCCCCTGTTGTTTTTAAGGAGAGCATTTGAGTTTATAGAAACAAAAAAATGGTAATAGGCAGAAGAAGACAGTCACAGGGGGACACACCTTCAGGCATTATAAGTGACCTTATTTCTACTTATCTGAGCTAAGAGTGGTGCTTTGCTGAGGTTCCTGAGGCTTTCACCACACGTAAAGTCACCTGAGTGAGAAGAGCTGGGGAACAAGGAGGTATCCTGTTGATTTTCTTAGGATATGTGAGAACCTTGAGGGCTCTGCTATCTGGAAGAACATTCCACTGTTCCTCATGTGGTAGCTGAGAGCACAAACATTAGAGGAGCCTCCCTCCCTCCCCCCTTCCCTCCCTCCCTCCCTCCCCCCTTCCCTCCGCCCACCATTCTGGATTTCTGTGCAGAAGATGTGTAGGCTTGGACCTAGGGTTGTTTTCCTAAGGGCAATGTGAGCTTAAAGGTTGGAATTTGAGGAGGCCTTCCCTAGATTTTTCCAGACTAGTGAGGAAGGTTAAAGGCCCAAGGGCCCTAAATACCTAGGAGCCCTGCCCAAGTCCACATTCACATTCTCTCCCTCACCACCCTATTGCTGAACTTTATATGTGCTTTTTTAAAACCTTCCTGCTATAAGAAAGGAAAGAAAATTTTAAATGGGTAAGTAGATTGTGCTAAGTGTTTATCTCATGAAACTTGGCTCACTGGCTGGGAGTACAATCCCTAAACTACCTCTTGCTGTTGCCAGGGTGAGTGGGATTTCTTGAAGCGGCACTGAGGTTCAGAAGGGGAGTGGAAAATGGGGATTTCTTCTCTTTACCCAGCCTAAGACGCTCTCTGACCATGGGATGGTACTGCCCACTTTCAAGGTGTCCACCTCAGTTTAGCATCTCAAGCATGCCCAGAGTTGTCTCCTAGGTGATTCAAACCCAGGCAAACTAACAATAAAGGTGGACCAACAAAGAAGGGGATGGGGGAACTAACAGAGGGCTACAGGAACTATATGCTACACTTGAGAATGCCATAGACTAATCTCCCACTCCAAAAACAGATATTCTGGAGACTCAACCACCGTCCCGTCCACTAGGACCTATTTTTGAGCTAAAATCTTTATGGGGGTAGACATGGAGTCTTTGGAATGATGCTTAACTTATTGTGAGTTGTGTGCTTATAAAAAATGGAAGTTCAGTCACAAAGACATCTACATAGAGGGAAAAGTAATGTGGGAAAATGTAAGAAGATGGCTAAGGAGACAGGCCAAGAGAAAATGCCTCTCCCACAACTTTAAGAGGGAACAGTTGATACCTCAGTTCAGGACTTCCATGTTCCAGAGTCAAGAGAAAACACATTCTGCTGTTGAAGCCACTTACTTTTGGGTGCTTTGCTACAACAATGCTAGCAAACTGAGACAGGGGATAACCACAGAGAAAAGAAGCCTCCAGCCCCACCCAGCTCCCCTCTGACCCAATGCTGCAGTAAGGACCAAGGGAAAGATAGGCACACCTATTCCCAAATATGAGGCTATCATTTCAGCATGCTGCCACTGCCATTCCTGCACTCAAGAGGCTGAGACAGAGTGGTCACAAGTTGAATGGATCTGGAGCTATGCTGTAACTTTGTCTCAAGAAGAAGGACTTCCAGAGATAGCTCAGTTTGTATGGCACTTACCTTGCATGCACAAAGATCTGAGTTTGATCCCCAGCACCTAGATTTTAAAAGAAAAAACTCTAGGCATGATAGAACATCCTTACAATTCCTGCACTGGAGAGGCAGAGCAGAGTTTGAGTTGGGGTCTCTATGTTTGTTGCACAGTTTTTTTGATGTTTATAATTTTTTGAAGTAGATTGGTTTTGTCAGAAGCAAATGTCTTATGCCATAAAATAAGAACTTAAATTATTAAAATAATTTAAATGTTATATTTTATGGATCTTTGAAGTGTTTGAAGAAGACTTGCTTTTTTTAATAATATTCACATGACAAAGACAAACAGACACAGCAGATACAGAGGAAAGAAGTTGAAATGCTGCTCTGAGAAAAGGTACCAATCCGCATGGCTGAATAAGATAAGAAAGATGGGTTAGTTTAAGGGTAAAGAGTTAGCAAGCTATATACCTGGGCCCTAGGCCAATCAGCATAAAATTAATCTAAGCCTATTTGTGATTATTTGAGGCTAAGCAGGGCTGAGAGTGAGTCCAAACCTCTGGGCTAGACCAGAAAGCCCGACCCAGAAACTTTTGTCTCTGTGGGACTATGGGACTGCTGGTCAGTGGGTCAGAAACTTGGGACAAGATCCAAAAATCCGGACTAGAAACCAATTACAACAAATCTCTGTGAATTCAAGGCCAGTTTGGTCTACTGAGAGAGCTCCAGGACAACCAGGGCTACACAAAGAAACCCTGTCTCAAAAAAAGAAGAGGAAAAGAAACTGACTTTCCATTAAAAAATACAGATTGGATAAAAGGTGTATCATAAGGGACTGTCAATTTGGTTCAGAGGTTAAGAGCGTTTGCTGTTCTTCAGAAGACCTGAGTTCAACTCCCAGCACCCATGTTGGATAGTCATAACCACCTATAAGTCCAGAGGTTCAGATGCCTTCTTCCAGCCTCCACAGATACCTGTATTCCCAGACGAATGCACACATACCCACATGTAGACATACACACATGTAATTTTAAAAGCACAAATAAATAATCCAGCATAAAGGGCATACCTATAATCCAGTACTTGGCAGTTAAGGGAAGAAAATGAATTTGACACCACTCTGGGCAACAATGGAAGACCAGTGTCTAGTAAACCAATAACAGAGACTCATGTCTTGCTCTTTTTGTTTTATAATGGCGCACTGTAAGATACTATGAACCAGAAAGCAGCCTTCACCCAACAAACAATGTCCAAAATCTATTGGGCTGTGTACCAGAAGTACCCCCAGGAAGCTCATGTGTTCTAAGCTGCGGCCTTTAGAAGATACATAAATCCTGAAGGCTCTGACTTTATGAATGGTTTGACTCATTGATGGGTTTCCCAACTTAAAAGGCTATAGGAAGTGGCAGAAACTTTGGAGGTGAGGTCCAGTTGGAAGTAGTGGAGGCATGCCCTGGAAGAATATGCTTTGTTCCTAACCCCATGTTCTCATTCTCTCCTCTCCTCCTCCACTCCTCCTCCTCCTCTTCCTCCTCCTCCTCCTTCCTGTCCCCTCCCCTTCTCTCACTTCTCCTCCCCTCTCCTTCATGATTCTATGAAGCATCTTTGCTGTGCCATGACCATAATGTTCTGTCTCATCACAGATCAACAGAGCCTAGTGACCAGGTGATGAAATTGAAACCATGCTCCAAATCTTTCCCCTCTAAACCGTTTTCCTAAGTATTTGTCACAGCAACCAAAAGCTCACACAGTGGGCCAGTCTATATGATAGGTTGTTACAGCACCCAAAAGACCCCAGAGAAATTAAAGAGATAGGGAAATGCCTTAACAGATGCTTTAAGGAAGAAGGCCCAGTAAAGTCAATGCCATGGTGAGAGACTGCCACACTTCTTCTAGAAAGAAAAGATAAAGTGATAGTACCAGAGTGGCTGAGAGCTCAGAGCACCTAAAACCCTTCTACTGCTGATGAACATGAAGATGCACTGGGATTTTGAAATGCAGCTTAGTAGCTTCTAATCCATTTATCCATGCACTCTCAGGTGACAGACACCTGCTTATAGATGTTTACTCAGATGAAGTGAAAGCCTATGATCACGCAAAGCCATGTACACAAACGTTTGCGACAAATTCTGTCATCTTGCCTCAAGCTGGAAAGAACCCCAATAGCTTTCAACTGGAAATAGGTAAACAAATGAGGTCATTTTAATGTATTCTTGTACTTCATCTGTGAGACAATCAATTAAGTTGCAGATTTGATTCCTGAAGGAACTCTCAGCTGTTCAGACATCTGGAATACGGTAGGAGTATGTCCTAAGAGTGCTGGCTATCATAGAAATGACTGAAGGGAGATTTTAATTGTTGGGGAAAAAATGACCACAAATAGCCATCTCTCTGAAATTTAGTCTAATTCAATTTCATAGAAGATGATGATACAAAAAAAAAAAAAAAGATGATGATACATAAGGTGGTGGTTTCAAGGAAGTCTATCTTGGTCCCTTGTTGCATTTGAAGTGCTCCACAAGCATTGTTATGAAATGAACAGCCTGAGAACATGGCGATAGCCATGGCTATGAAGATATTCAGGAAGAGAACCCACAGCCACAAGCCAGAACTATTCCAGCAAAGTTGGATGCCCATGTTGGGGAGGCGATGAGTCAGATTTATCTCACTGCTTGCTCCCCTGCTCTCTGTGGGGCTTATTCTGGGTTCTAATGCTGACTCTAGAGTGGAACTCACCTCTACTCTTCAGAACTTGCTCCAGACAGATTTTCCCATAGTCCTATTGGGAGAGTGTGGGTATATGTTAAATATTTAATAAATCTTGGGATATCAGAAAGACCACCCAGTCAAATCCTAGGCAGACAGCTCAGGAAATCCTTGATTCTTGAATACAAGTATAAATAGCTGCGTCAATCACACATACCTTTAATCCCAGCACAGGGAAAGCCGGGAGTGGTGATCAACATCCTTTATCCCATAACTCCAGAGACAGAACTTCTTCTGTTTCTGTGAGTTCAAGGCTACATGCCTTTAATCCTAACCTGGATCGGATAGGGTATATAAGGGCTCTAGAAACCCAGCAGAGACAGAAGAGACTGGGAAAAGCGACCGGGAGAGTGACTGTGGTGCTTCCCCTCTCTGATATTTCAGCTTTCCCCGGATATTTAGCCCTGAGTCTCATTCATGCTACTACAGGAGAGAAATTTGATAATTTGTTGTTGTTGTTCTTGTTTTCCTGATGTTTATCATGTGTGTGCCTAGTCCTTTGAATTCAAGAAACTCTACAAGATCTCTTGGATAACTTAAGCAGGACTTCACAAACGCTGCCCAGGCCCTCTCATGCCCAAATCCTATCAGTGGACTAAAAGTAGCTACCAACTGAGATGCTATAGGCCAGAAACCATGCTGATCAAAACTGACATCAGACTGAGCATGGTGGTGCATGATTGTAATCCCAGCACTCAGAAGGCTGAGGTGGGAAGATCATATGTTTAAGGTCATCTTAGACTAACGAGCTAAGAACATCTCTGGAAGCCAAAGGAGAGAAGAAAGAGAAGATCACATCTCAGTGAACAAGTCAAAATATTCTGTGTGCTTTAAGAGTGGGGCCAGCAGAAGTTGATCAAGGGAGGGAGAAAATGATCAGTGGTACAGAAGGAGCAGCAAGGCAATGAAGGGGGAAATGGCAGGTAGGTATGATCGTGTCTCACATCCACTTAAAGAAAGGTTCTAACATGAGACACCACTTTGCTTTGGTGGATCCTTACTTCTGCTGTCAGGCCTGGCCTTTCCTGATACTAAAGACAGAGGGCTTCCATGTGTCTGATTTTCGTCTTTTAGGAGTTTGGGGTGATGCTTAGATTATTTTTAAAGATACATCACAGGACGACCATACTGAATGAAAAGAGAGATTTGAGTCTGCCTGATTCTAGCTCAGAAGAATGATACAAGGTGGGAGCCCAAGGTGGGAGCCCTCGGGATAGGGAGGGTGGGGGATCCACCACGTCAACATCTTCCTGACAGTAACTCATTATTTCAAAAGCAATTTAAAAATGGGAATTTTTTTCCTGCCAATGTCTAGAGCTTTTAAAGGATTTTTATCAGCAACAAAAGAATTTAGCTTCCAGAAGCAGGCTGCATCTCTGAATATTAAAATCTCCATCTTGGGAAACTTTCAAGCCTTCAGACAACCTCTTTCAAAGTCATAAATGAAAGTCACTCAACACCCGACAATGCTCAGGGGCCCCTTTTATCTACTGAATAAAGACCACACAGCGATAGCTTAGGAGCCACAGACCAAATGACTGACCTTGAGTCACCTTCTGTACCAGAACTGGCCCAGGCAAGATAGGAAGCTGACATCACTAGTAGCAACAGCAATTATGATGTGATGATAAAAAGGAACCAGTCAAGGGTAATAAAAAAAAAAAAAAGCTAAATCAAATTATTCATAGGGCTCTTAGAGCTTAAAAGGCGCTACATTTGCTGTCTGCTTGGTCCTTTCACATTAAAAACAACCTTTCCACTTTCCCCTCCTGTCCAGAGAACAAGCAATTCCAGAACCAAGGAACAGGTCCGCTGGAGCCAGGATGTCTAAGTGGGCTTGATTTTTACCTGTATATGGAACTGAATGGGTTTTATTTTAGAACTGCTTAGAAGAAATCTTAAAGCATCCCCCCAAGCTCTGATCTTCCTCCTCCTCCTCTCTCTCTCTTTCTGCCTCACTCTGTATGTCTGTTTCTGTGTCTCTGTCTCTCTCTCTGTCTCTCTCTGTCTCTCTGTCTCTCTCTCTCTCTCTCTCTCTCTCTCTCTGTATGTCTGTCTCTCCCTCCCTCATTCCCTTCCTCCCCCTCCCCCTCTTCACTTTGATCTCTTAGATGTGAATGTACACACATAGAGGCCAGAGGCAACATCAGGTGTTGATCTCTCTCCTCTTTGTTTCTTTTAAGATTTATTATTTTTCTTCATGTATATGTGTGTGTCAGTATATCTGCCACACATGTGAAAGTGCCCATGGGGGCCTGAAGAGAGCATCATATGCCATGATGCAGGAGTTACAGCCACTCAACATGATTGCTGGATCTGAACTTGGGTCCGCTGGGAGAGCAGCAATTGCATGGTTTTTTTTTTTTAACTTTATTTTATTTTATTTTTATTTATTATTTGCCTTGGTGTTTGCCTGGAACTGGGAACTGGAACTACAGACAGTTGTGAGCTGCCATGTGGGTGCTGGGAATTGAACCCGGGTCCTCTGGAAGAGCAGTCAGTGCCCTTAACCGCTGAGCCATCTCTCCAGCCCCCAATTGCATGTTCTTAACCACTAAGCCATGGTCTCTCCAGCCTTCCACTTCAGTGGCACCTGGCCTATCGAAAGAACCACCAGACAGGGTTAAGAGGTATTCAGCCTACTCTGGGAATAAACCCTAATCCCCGCCATGCAGACCAGAAAACCACGGGGCACACAGGCCATTAAGTAGAGTCCACAGTACCGCCTTGTCTCACAAGCTGAAAATAATTATCCCAAGCTGAGCTCTGATTCAATCTCACTTAATAATTTCTAAAAGCAATACCTAAAAGGACTGTACTAATTACAAATAACTTACATGTCTTCCCAAACTAACTTGTAAAATATTTCTAGGACACACACACACAAAAACACCCTGCCCTATCCAGCATGCATTGTAAAGGAGATGAGCAGGAAGCTCTCACTAGACAATCTCCTGGTGCCTTCCAGAACAATGAGGAATAAAATTCTATTGCTTATAAATTACCCAGTCTAAAAAATTTTTTATAGCAATCCAAACAGACTGAGGTGCTCAATAAGGTAAATTTTATGTATGGCATCTGATTAAAAATTAAGAGAAGGGGCTGGAGAGACAATTCAGTAGTTAAGAGCACTGATTGTTCTTCCAAAGGTACCAAGTTCAATTCCCAGCAACCATATGGTGGCTCACAACCATCTGTAATGAGATATGGTGCCCTCTTCTGGCACTCAGGTAGAACACTGTATACATAATAGATAGATAGATAGATAGATAGATAGATAGATAGATAGATAGATATTTTTGAAAGAAGAAGAAATTAAGAGAAGCCAGAAAAGGCTATTTTTAAAGTAAAACTAGAAGGTCAGGGGAGGCATGATGAGTAGAGTTGCTTGCTACGCATGTCTGAACTTGATCCCCAAAACCCACATAAAGGTAGGAGATAACTGACTCCACAAAACTGTTCTATGGCACACCGTGCATCACTGCACACGTCTGCAACATACCATGCACATATTCACACACCATGCACATACGCACACACCATGCACACACACACAAATAAATGAATAGATTGTAAGTAAAACCTGAGCCATCTGAGAAAGAGGAAACAACCAACCAGTCAAAAATAACCTAAAGGAGCTGGAGAGATGGCTGCTCTTCCAGAGCAGTGTTCAATCCCCAGCACCCACGTGACAACTCACAACTATCTGTGACTCCTGTCCCGGGGGATCTGGCACCCACCCACAGACATATATGCTCATAAAATAAAAATAAATCAATCTTTTTTAAGAATAACCTAGAACCACAATGTGTTAGAATTATAAGACAAGGTCTGATGCGGTCGGTGTCACACTCCTGCAATCGAGAATGAGGGGGACTGAGGAAGAAAATCACCATAGGTGTGAGGCTAGCGGGGACTTCACAGTGACTCCCAAGCCCCCGGGGGCTACATATTAGGACCTTATCTCAAAAAAGAAAAGAAAGACAATTAACAGGCATAGGATGGTTGTTATGTCTGCACTCCATGTCCTTCTAAATTGAAGTCAATGCATGAAAGATTTTAAAAAGCTCAAATCAGATGCTTAGACATGACAAGACAGAATATACTGGGGAAACCAGTATTAGATGGGAGGGGTAACAGAGAGAACGCCAGTGAATTGGAGGGAGAGCAGCAGAAAGTACTGGACAACGCAGTGAAAGAAAAGATGGAGTCCAAAAAATTCAGAATATCAGTGAAATGTAGGACAATTTTAGGTAGTTATATGAGTGTGTGTGTGTGTATGTGTGTATACATATGTGCATGCATATGCTCTACGTGTATGTATTTGTATGTATATGCATATGCACTATGTATATATATGGTATATGCATGTGTGAGCATATTGTGGATATGTGTATGTGTATATTTGTGTATGTATGTATGTATATGCATCTGCACTATGTGTATGCATATGTGTGTATATATGCATAGCCCATGTAGAATTCTGTACCGAGGAAGAGCATCTTGCTAAAGCAAATGGAAGCAAGCAGAGATGAACTTGAAAGCTTCTAAGTGAACAAAGACGCAGGTGTCCAAGAAAAATGAACCATATGGGCAAGTGGGCAGTGGGTTTTTAAGTAGATGGGATAACTGAAGGGCTATCTAACAGTTTCTTTCTGAGGTGATAAAAATGAGATGATTCTGTTGGTAAAAAACACTCCGTGGGAAAGCCTGGAGTTCTGAGTTCAATTCCCAGAACCAAAGTAAAGGTGGAAGAAAAGAGACTTCACCAAAGCAACCCTGACACCCATGAATGCCACACATGTGCACCACCCACACATTGTGCATGCACATGTACACATAAAATAATAATAATTATAATAAATAATAAGTGGTCTGAAATTAACTAGAATTGTGGATTGCACAGAATAAACTAAAAATGAATTGTTTACCTGAAAAAAGTGTAATTATATAATATATGAATTATATCTCAATAGTCTTTAAGAAGTTTTTCAATTTTCAAGTCTTGAACTGTTATCTTTACCTGTTTGATTGCTTTTTCTAAGTTTTTCTTGGCTTTCTTTAAGGGGTTTATAGATTTCGTCCAATTTTTTGTTTGTCTTTTTCTTGATTTCTTTTTTTAAGATTTATTTATTATGTATACAGTATTCTGCCTGCAGGCCAGAAGAGGGAGCCAGATCTCATTGTAGATGGTTGTGAGCCACGATGTGGTTGCTGGGAATTGAACTCAGGACCCCTGGAAGAGCAATCAGTGCTCCTAACTCCTGAGTCTTGCCTGCTGGCCTGCAATTGGGGCAGCAATGGGTGGAGGTGGGGGGGCATGGTTTGTGTCCTTGAACCTGGAGCCTAGAGCTCAATATACTTTTTTTAAGTAGAAAAAGTAAAGAGCTTGCACAACAGCTTAGCAGGGAAAGGTCTTGCTACCTGAGTTTGATCCCCAGAACCCACAACGAAGAAGAAAAGAACTGACTCCAGCAAGTTATTCTCTGACCTCCAAACGCACATCATGGCTCATGCACATCCACATATGTGTATATGTGTGCAAACAGATAAAAATACTAAATAAAATTAAATATATTCAGAAATACAAAAGCTAAAGCTAAACATAGTTGCCAGCATTTCTTCAAGCAAAAGAAAAATGATGTTAGGTGGAAATATGGAGAATATTCCTTCTACAAGAAAGAATTAATATGCAGAAATACTTTCTAAGGAAAGAATTAACATTAGAGGTAGATATTGCTTAGATAAAAATGATTTGTAAGTTTATTAGATTATATAGTTTATATGAATTATTATTGCATATTGTGCCAGTTAGGAAAATTTGTAGAAGTAGATTCTACCCGTCAGTTATGTGAGTTCCAGAGTAGAACTTATGCAGACAGGTTCTGTGATTATCCTAGAACTCAGTGTGTAGGCCAGGCTGGCATCAAACACGGAGATCCAACCACCTCTGCTTGAATCAAAGGCCTGTGCCACCATGCCCGGCCTATGATTTTAAATTTAAGTAGTATGGTCTTAGGGCTAGGCATGTAAGAATGCTTACCTAGCACATTCTAGGTTTGGTGTCCAATTTCCAGCATTACAAAAAAAATGGAGAAAAATGAACAGTCACTTGAATATAATTTTCTTAAGAGTTGAGGGGACCAGAAAGAGAACTGTACACTGAAGGACTGCTGTAGTCTACTGATGAATTCTTAATTAATCTCTTTACTCATGCGAAGGCAAACATAATGTGTGAAGAATAAACAGGCATCTGGCAGACAGGCAGGATCTGTGACCCCTGGGCAGGTGATTTCTCTTCTGAATCTCAGATTTTCTAAGTGTGAAATGAAAGCTGATTCTCTGATCTTCAAAGTCATACATCCTGCACACACTACTTGAGGGCATCTCTCCTTAGTGACTCAGAAGTCCCACAGTTCAGATTGGCTACACCATCTTCTCCCTCTCACCCCACAATGGCACATGGCGTCCAATGTTTTCTGTTCTTCCTTGGGTCTACACACACATCTGAGATACTGTTAAAGGTACAATTTCTTTGCTTTCTTACCCACTCATGCTGATCCAGTCACCAAATCTTGACTTTTAATTATGAGGCTGGAGAGATGGCCCAGTGGTGAAGAGTACTGACAACTCTTCCAGGGATCTGGGTTCAATTCCCAGCAACCACATGGAGACTCACAACCATTTCTAATTCTAGTCCCAGGGAATCGAATACCCTCTTCAGGCCTCCAAGGGCACCAGGCATGCCTTGCATCCACAGACATACTCACAGACAAAACACTCATACACATAAAAATATATTTAAATTTTTTATAGACTGCTATCAGAAAAAGAAATATTGCAAGATCTCTCTTGAATGTGAAATATAAAATAGTAAAGTTCACAGAAGCAAGAAATAGGTCAGTGAGGCCAAGGATCAAGAGGGACGTCTGTGATTTTTTTTCTTTTATTTCTCTTTTTCTTTGCAAACAAAACTGAACAAACAAAAATCCAGAAGCAAAACTCTTAAGGTGTAGTTATAAATATTTTAGGGGTCAGGGAGGAGACCCTGTAGGCACACCACAGCATCTTTCCCATCTTCTACTCAGGGAAGGAGACAGCCAGTACACCCAAGCGGCTGCCACGTCATCTTCACTTGGAAAAAGAAGGAACCAAAGACTTGTGAAATTTGAAAGGGTTAGCATGTGTGAGAGTGTGTAAAAGTCAATGCTTATATCTAAACAGTATCTATTTTTATGTTTAAAAAGTTCTCAAGCAACAGGAAGAAAACACATGGGAAGAAAACGCTAATGGAGTCCCAGTTTATTGTAGAAGAGGCTTTGGTAAAGAGAATATAAAATGCACTAGGCCAC
This sequence comes from Sigmodon hispidus, assembly GCA_004025045.1. Lineage (NCBI taxonomy): Eukaryota > Metazoa > Chordata > Mammalia > Rodentia > Cricetidae > Sigmodon > Sigmodon hispidus. The sequence goes on along the minus strand of PVIH01007259.1, from coordinate 10,616 downwards.
TTCTCCAGACAGGCAGGACCTCTGCTACCCTCTTAGACACCCTCTGCCTCTCTGCCTTCCTCAATTCTCTTAAAGAATAAAGCCCTGCTCTTGTGATGTGACATTGATCCTCACTCCATCCCTGCTGAAGAGCGACTTCCTGTCCACTTTGGCCATCTCCAGCTCACGGATGCTGACTCCCTCACCATGGAAGAGTGGGAAGTACACGTTCTTCAGAGAGGAAGTGACTGAGATGTTGTTGAAGTGGGCTGAGATGGCCTTGAGAGTTACCCGGGCTGCTGTGTTTGGGAAAGCAGTTTCTTCCTCTGGGGAAAGGTGACAGACTTAAGCTTCTTATCCTTGGTTGCCAACAAGCACTGTTTCATGGTCTCTTCCAGTTATCCTTCACATTTGTAGGAGCCCAATTGGGGATGTGACAGTGGGTGACAAATTTAGCTGCAAGTCCACCAAATTGACTGATGGCCACTTCAACAACTTTCAAAGGGCACTGGGATTTGCAGAGCTCCTTTATGGTTTCCAGGAACTCTTTTCCTCACAGTCCTTCCCAAGGCTTTACCTGTGTCTTCTTTGAGGCTGATTTTGGCTGCAATAGGGTGAACAATTCTCTCTACTCTAGTGGAGCCAATATGGCTGATGTCACTTTGATAGATAGCCTCTGCCCCAAACTGAGGTTCTTCAAAGACAGGATGGTGAGTGTAAGCATTGCAGCTCAGATGTAAAGATATCCTAGCAGTCAGAAGTCAAGGAATGCTACAAAACTGTGGGCATAGCAGCTTACAGCCCTGTTCCAGGGAAAGGTTTCCGCAAAGCAAGTGTAACAACTGTGCTCCAGCTGGGGATAGTTTCCCCAGTGAAGTTGTTACAGATTGGCTCTGCTTCAGGGAAGGGTTAGAACTCGGCTCAGGTCCCCAGCGATGTAGCAACTGTGCTCTGCCAGGGAAAAGTTTCCCCAGAGAAACTGTTACTGGTCTACTCTGCTCTTATCCAACAAAAGTTGTGACAGCTGATCTCTGCTCAGTGAAAATGTCACATCACACACAACAAACCTCACTCAAGAGATTTATTGGGAAGGAAGAATCCATGAGGGTAGGGGCCTTGGGTGAGAGGCAGCAAACTGAACAGGGTACAGACCTTATATAGGATTTCTTTCTGGGAGAGGAGATAGAGATTGGTGGGTGGCTTGGGATTTATGAATTTTGGTGGTCTGATTCTGGGGCAAACTCAGAGATTGGTGGCATTTTGAGCTCAGGGAGCTCAGGGACTGGTGAGATTCTGCGCTCAGGGATTGGTGGGATTCTGAAGCCTTACTCTGTGGCAAGCTCAGGGATTTGGTGCGATTTCTAGCCTTGGTCCTGGGGACAAGTCAGGGTCGGGGTGTCTTGGCCCTTTTAGCCCTACGATGAAGCCATGCCCTGGCCCATCTTCAAAGATGGAATTTGATGTTCTTTTTTACCATTATTGTTTGGTTTGGACATCCATGGCTTGATGACCTTGGAATTTTTCCAACTTCTTGCTTAACATGGTCCTCCTTCTTTTCTCTGCAGGTGGGGAGAGGATCATTTCTGACATTACTCTGGTCTCTCTCTTTTTGGCCAGCAGGTCAAGGTGAATGAATTCCAGGCAGGACACTCCCACTAGGGGTAGTTAGTCCTTTGAGCAGCTGGAAAGCCATGGACGTCCAAACCAAACAACAATGATAAAAAAAAAGAACATCAAATTCCATCTTTGAAGATGGGCCAGGGCATGGCTTCATCATAGGGCTAAAAGGGCCAAGACACCCTGACCCTGACTTGTCCCCAGGACCAAGGCTTGAAATCGCACCAAACCTCAGAGCCAAACAACTGCTATCTTGAGGCATTCAGCTTTTTCCACGTGCAGAAGATCACCTCAGTTGGGATAGTTGACTGTGTGCATGTTCTCATGGAGGGGTGGAGAGTTCACAAAACCTTCACCTGAGTTATCTGAGGCTGGTCTGAAGATTTTATACAGAGATTCCATGAGATGGCATGTATCAGATGAATGATCTGCTGTCTGACTCAGAAGTGTTCGATACATTTTAGCTATGGCTCTTAGACAGCTGTGTCTGTGGCAAATACTCCTCAACAAAGGTCACTATCAAGTCCCTTGTCCACATAAGTGCATGCCACTCACTGCCACTCACCCCTTAAGTGCACTTTCTAGCCTCTTGAGTCCAAACTGGCATTGTGATGCCACTTATCAATCAAATGTAGCAGAAGTGATGCCATTGCTGACCATCTCCTTTGAGAATCCTGTCAACTCCTAATTGCTCTCTACTAAAGCTGTTAATCTCTCCATAAGGAAAATCAGATTAGCTGGTTGTCAGGAGCCACCTTGAGCTGCCCTGTGAAGTGCTACCTCAAAACTCTAAAAAGCAGCTGAATAAAGTAGTACTGGCCTAAAATCTGAGCACCTGGGATATGGAGACTGCAGTTCAAGACCAGCTTCAGCAACATAGTGAGTGTAAGGATTTCTGGCCCTGGCAAATGTGCTGTTCCAACATGGTGTTGCCAGAGCATGCCCCTTTCATCCATATGCATGATCAGGCATGGCCATGTAACACTCCTCCACCCCTGCATGCTACCTGGGTACACCCCTTTCATCCATATGCATTATCAGGCATGGCTATGCAAACCTGCACACACGTGGGTATGGAGTTTGTTCCCCCAGAGCATTAACAACAGTGAGTTCCAAGATATCCTAAAATACGTAAGATCTTGTCTTTAAAAAAAAAATCTAAGAAGAAAGAAAGAATTTTAGGCTCCTCTCAGGGTGTGAATGTGAGGTACTCTCCCCAGGTTCATGTGTTTGAACAGCTGACCCCTCAGATAGTGTAACTGCTTTAGAAAGTTATGAAACCTTTTGTAAGGGAGGTGGGTGTCAGGTTTGGCAAAACCTATAAAACAGCCTTGAATAGGGGAGTGAGGAATGAGAAAAAAATAAAAACAGAATAATAGACAGAGACAGAAAAAATAGAGTCGGGAGGACTCTCAGTCAGCACTGTAGCAGCCCCAAATTTATTTCTCACAATCTTTTTACACAGAAAGCAGGGAGGAAAAAAGACTCCCCCCTTCAAGAGGGGGGAAGCAAGTGTAAACAGCTCCTTAATTCTGAAAAACATCTAGTAGTAACCGTTCCTTTGGCCAAACATCCTATTGTTTGGCCTTGAAGAGCTAGACAAGATAGAATCAAGGTCTGACCTTGAGTCAAGATAGAATCAGGTCATGCAATGGAATCTCTATGGGCTCCCACAGGTTGGTCCCTGAGAGCAGGCCTTTGGGGGTTCTATTCCAGCTCTTCCGTGGTGTGCTCTGCCAGTATGTAAATAAGCAATGCTTCAAGCTCATGAGAGAGCAAGCCCCTGATACCATGAGTCAAAGAGAAGCCCCCTCACCTAAGTTGCACCTAGCAGGTATTTTGCCTCAGCAACAGGGAAAAGTGCCTAAAACACTCCTGAAGTGATGAGACAGCTGCATGAGAAAACACTGAGATACATGGGAAACACAGAGATACATGGAAGAAGCCCAGTCCGTCTTGCCAACCCAGCTGCTGCTGAGGCCACGATGCATGAGCTGGGGCTGTAGCTTAGTTGATAAAGTACTTATGTAGCATTCATGAGGCTAAAGTACTTGTGTAGCATTCATGAAGCTCTGGATCCTATCTCCAGCATCACATAAACTGGATGGAACGGTCTATCCCTGCAATCCCAGCACCCAGAAGATGGAGGAAGGAGGACAGAAGTTCAAGGTCATCTTCAGCCACATAATGAGTTTAGGCCTAGCCTGAGGTACATGAAGAAGTCTTTAAAAAATGGAAGAGAGAGAGGGAGAGAGATAGTTGTTTTGAATAATAATGGCCCCCATACCCCCATACTCTTGTGTTTGAATGTTTGTGCCCATCCATGGGGGGGGCCACTATTAGGAGGTGTGGCATTGTTGGAGAAAATTTATCACTTTGGGCTTTGAAGTCTTTTTTTTTTTTTTTTACATATGTGACAACATTTAATGGAAACAGAAGCCCTAAATTTGAAAGATAGAAATGAGGTTAATTATGAAAAGGTTTGGAAGGAGGAAAGGGAGAAGAGAATGAAGTTATTATATTTTAATCTCAAAAAATAAAGGAAAAAAATGAAGCAATTATTTCAGAGATAATAGTTACATAAATTATGCTGCATGAACTGACCATTTAATAATGTATAATGTATCAAATCATTATGTTGGATATATTACATAGCATTTTTATCAATTATATCTTCAAAACTCTCGAGGAAAATAAATTAAATAGTATATTATATGATATATCCATTAATATTTTCTATTTTAAGTATAAAATAATCAGCATAAGATGTACCTAAAACTTAACATTGAATAATCTATATTGCTTATTAGATGCATGAACATTCAATTAGCAAAAAATAAAATGACAATAAGAGGCAATAAAAAGGGTTATTAATAACACTATAATAATTGTGACAAAAGTCCTAAGACTTTATTCCTATGGTATATATATATATATCATAGGCTATATTTATATGGTATGTAATACATACATATACATGAATTCTTCATCAGGCACACCCTGTAAGACTTAATTTTACTCATGTACAATTTGTTGCCAACAGCCTTATTTAAGAAAGAAATACATTTGTCATCTAAGACCATTCTGGCCCTTGGCTCACTAAGGACAGAAGGAAATAGTTGATATAACAAGATTTTCTAGCACAAGGATGATTCATATGCTATTTCTCAAGATGTATGGAATTGTTATGCAGCCTCATCTGAAAAAAAAACATGTTCTGATTTCTTTGAGTTAATCTTGTATCCTGCTACATTGCTGAAGGTGTTTATCAGCTGTAGCAGTTCCTTGGAAGAATTTTGTGGGTCACTTATGTATACAATCATATCATCTGCAAATAGAGATAGTTTCACTTCTTCTTTTCCAATTTGTATCCTCTTAATCTCTTTTCGTTCCCTTATTGCTTTAGCTAAAACTTAAAGAACTATATTGAATAGATAAGGGGAGAGAGGACATCCTTGTCTGGTTCCTGATTTTAGTGGGATTGCTTTGAGTTTTTCTCCATTAAGTTTGATACTGGCTGTCGGCTTCTTGTAAATCACCTTTATTATATTTACGTATTCTCCCTGTATTTCTGATCTCTCCAGGGCTTTAATCATAAAGGAGTGTTGGATTTTATCAAAGACTTTTCCAGCATCTAAGGATATAATCATGTGGTTTTTTCCTTTAGTTTGTTTATATGATGGATAACATTTACAGTTTTTCGTATGTTAAACCAGCCCTGCATTTCTGGGATGAAGCCTACTTGGTCATGGTGGATGATATCCTTTATGCATTGTTGTATACGGTTTGCCAAAATTTTGCTGAGAATTTTCACATCAATATTCATGAGGGAAATTGGTCTGTAATTCTCCTTCTTTGTTGTGTCTTTGAGTGGCTTGGGTATTAGGGTGATTGTGGCCTCATAAAAGGAATTTGGCAATATTCCTTCAGTTTCTACTGTGTGAAATAGTTTGAGGAGTAACGGTAGTAATTCTTCTTTGAATGTCTGGTAGAATTGAGCACTGAAACCATCTGGGCCAGGGCTTTTATTTTTGGGGAGGTTTTTAATGACAGCTTCAATTTCCTTAAGGGTTATAGGCTTGTTTAGGAAATTAATCTGATTTTCATTTAGTTTTGGTAGATGGTACCTGTCCAGAAAGATGTCCATTTCTTCTAGGTTTTCCATTGTTGTGGAATACAGATTTTCAAAATATGATCTGGTAATTCTCTGTATTTCCTGGGGGTCTGTTGTTATGTCCCCCTTTTCATTTCTGATTTTGTTGAACACTCTCTCTCTGTTTTTTGATTAGTTTGGCTAAGGGTTTATCTATCTTGTTAACTTTCTCAAAGAACCAACTCTTAGATTCATTGATTCTTTGTATTGTTCTTTTTGTTTCAATTGAATTGATTTCAGCTCTAAGTTTGATTATTTCCTGCCATCTACTCCTTCTAGGTAAGTTCACTTCTTTTTTTTTTTTTTTTTTGCGTGCAGACAAGCATTATTTATTTTATGGATATGGGGAAAGGATGGGGAAGAACTGATGAGATAAGTTGGAGGCCAGTGAGGTAACATCAGGTGGCCTTCGTGAGGTAGGTGAAGGGAACATGGGATAAAGCAAAGGACCAGCGAGGTGAGAAAGAGGCAGACCCAGGAGGTCATGGCTCAGTGTATGACTAGCTTGAGAACATGGTACTGTGGGCCAGGACACACCCTTTGTGGAGGGGAGTGAACTGGGAGCTTCCCTTTCCCAGATCTTCTGTCAGTGAGGAGCTCTTCTGGTGGTGGGATTGGGGAAACCATGATAGAGACAAGAAGAGGCGACAAGACACAGACAGGGTGCCCCAGCCCTCAGTTCAAAGCCAGGGCCCTTGCCTATGTTTGCACGTGGGTCAGCTGGACGTCACCTGCTACTTCTAGACCAGCAATGGCTTGCAAATCCGTCAGACGCTGCCAGTAATCACACAGGTGGTACCCATCCACAACAACCTTGAAGCAGTGATCTTCACATAAGATCCACACTGTGAAGTCCTGGCCTCGAATGAAGGGCATTTTCCCAAACAGGCATCTCTCCTCAGGCCCCCAGGAGCTGTCGATCTGGGTGTTTCTGATAACGGTATTCTCATCGATACGAGGATTCAGGTGAAAAGCGATGTCAGTGCCACGACGAAGGTTGATGTGGAAACTCAGCGTTGGGCAGGACTGTGCCTGAAATGATGATGGACTTTTTCGGTTTAAATCCATATGGGATGGTAGCGAAGAATGGGACAGGATAGGCTGCATTGGGATATACCACAGGTTGGATTCCTGGAGCCACCGGTGCCTGGTGGACAGGCCGAAGGTCCCGAGACTGGAAGGTGATCAAGGACAGCTGCACGGAGCCGGTAACAACAATGGTGTCCACGAGGTGGTAGGGAACGCGGTGTGAGTACTGCGTGAATAATTTCTTGTTCATCATCACCTTGAAGTCCAAGTTCTGCACCACAAAGCAAAGCTCAAAGGGTCTCGCCTTCTCGAAGGGCATCTCCATCCTCCTCTCCTCAGGTCCCCAGTATCCGTTCTCCTTTGTGTTACAGACCACATACCCTCCATCTTCAAACCGGGGATTGAAGTGGAAGGCAATGTCATCTCCACTGTCCCCGATCTGGAAATTCACCATAAACCTAGTGGCCGTGGAGTGGACAGTCCCCTGGATGGTGATCTGAAGTCCTTCCCGAAGCCCTCCTTGGATTTTTCCAGAAAAGGGGGTGACCCGGTTCTTGTAAGGAGCTTGGGTGTCAAAGAAAGCCATGTCTCCTGTCTCAGGGAAGCAGCAGTCTCTTCCTCACTTGCTGAAAGACCGGTAAGTTCGCTTCTAATTGTTCTAAGGCTTTCAGCTGAGCTCTTAGGTCTCTAGTGTGAGATTTCTCTAGGTTTTTCATATAGGCATCTAGCACTATGAATTTTCCTCTTAAGACTGCTTTCATTGTGTCCCACAAGTTTGGATACGTTGTGGATTCATTTTCATTGAATTCTAGGAAGACTTTGCTTTCTTTCTTAATTTCTTCCTTGACCCAGAGATGGTTCAGCTGAGTGATGTTTTGTTTCCATGAGTTGGTAGGCTTTCTTTGGGTTTTGATGTTTTTGAACTCTAACTTTAGGCCCTGGTGGTCCGATATGTTACAAGGGATTATTTCCATTTTTTTGTATCTGTTGATATTTGCTTTATGACCAATTATGTGGTCAATTTTGGAGAAAGTTCCATGAGGAGCTGAGAAATATGTATATTCCTTTGCGTTTGAGTGGAAGCTTCTGTAGATATCTATTAAATCCATTTGCATCATAACCTCTTTTAGACTCCTTGTTTCTCTATTGAGTCTCTGTCTGGTTGATCTATCCAGGGTTGAAAGTGGAGTATTGAAGTCTCCCACTATTAGGGTGTAAGAACTGATGTGGGTTTTGAGCTTTAGCAGTGTTTCTTTTACATACGTAGGTGCCCTTATACTAGGGGCATAAATATTCAAGATTGAAATCTCCTCTTGACCAACTTTTCCTGTGATGAATAAGTAGTGACCCTCTTGGTCCCTTTTTATTGCTTTTAGCTTAAAGTCTACTTTGTTAGATATTAGGATTGCAACCCCCACTTGTTTCTTAGGATCATTTGGCTGGAAAATCTTTTCCCAACCCTTTATTCTAAGCCTGTATCTGTCCTTGCATTTGAGGTGTGTTTGTTGTAGGCAACAGAAGGATGGCTTCTGTTGTTGTATCCATCTTGTTAGTATGTGGCATTTTATAGGAGAGTTGAGTCCATTGATATTAAGGGAAATTAGTGACCATTGATTGATATTTCCTGCCATTTTTGGTGGTAACTTGTTTGTATTTCCTTTCTCTGGAGTATTCTTCTGTGGAATTATTGATTGTTTGTGATTTCGTAGGTGTATCTGGGGTCCTTAGGTTGAAGTTTTCCCTCTAATACTCTCTGTAGTGCTGGATTGGTAGATAGATATTCTTTCAGTCTGACTTTGTCATGAAATATCTTGTTTACCCCATCTATGGTGATTGATAATTTTGCAGGGTATAGTATTCTAGTTTGGCAGCCATGCTCTTTTAGCATCTGTATAACTTCTGACCAGGCCCTTCTAGCTTTCATCACTTCCTTTGAATAGTCAGGCGTTATTCTGATGGGTCTGCCTTTATATGTAAGTTGGCCCTTTTCTTTTGCAGCTCTTAAAATTTTTTCTTTGTTCTGTATGTTTTGTGTCTTGATTATAATGTGGCGCGCTGACTTTTTGGGGGGGTCATATCTATTTGGTGTTCTGTAAGCTTCTTGTATCTTTATAGGCATTTCCTTCTTCAGGTTAGGGAAGTTTTCTTCTATGATTTTATTGAAAACATTATCTGTGCTTTTGAGCTGGTATTCTTCTCCTTCTTCTATTCCTATTATTCTCATATTAGGTCTTTTCATGGTGTCCCAGATTTCTTGAACATTTTGAGTTATGGCTTTTTCAGTTTTACTATTTCCTTTGACTGATATATCTATTTGAGCTACTGAGTCTTCCACTTCAGAGATTCTATCTTCCATCTCTTGAACTCTGTTTGTTATGCTTGTATCAGTGGTTCCAGTTTTTTTCTTCAGATTTTCTATTTCCATATTTGCCTCATTTTGTGCCTTTTTTTATTGCTTCTATTTCAGCTTTTAGTTCCTGGCATGTTTCTTTCATAGATTTGTTCATCTCTTCCAATTTTTTGTTTGTATTTTCTTCTATTTCTTTAAGGCTCTTTATCATATCTCCTTTGAGAGCTTCGATGATCATCAAAAAGGAATTTTTGGTGATGCTTCCTTCTGTTTCCTCTTCATTGCTCAGTTCAGATCTTGTATTTGTAGGATTGCCACTTTCTTCTGGAGTTACCTTGTTGTTCTTTATATTATTATGTAATTTTTTGCACTGGCGTCTGCCCATGGCTTTAGTGGTTCACAATTAGGTGGCTCCTGGTCAGTTGTGGCACTCGGACTTGTGTGCCTCCTGTGACCTCTGAGGAAAAGATCTGCTCAATCACTACTTCTGTAGCCCTTCTATACACTAAAGATAGAAGAGCTGAATTCCTTATATGTCTCTTCTTCCTGGGTCGGATGGCGACTGGGCTTTGAAGTCTTATATGCTCACGCTAGGCCTAGTGACAGTCTCCTGTTGCCTGTGAATTAAGATGTAGAACTCTCAGCTCCTTCTCCAGCACCATGTCTGCCTGCACACTGCAATGCTTCCCAACATGAGAATATGGACTAAGCCTCTGAAACTGTTAGCCAACCCCTAGTAAATGCTTTCCTTTATGAGTGTTGCCATTGTCTGGGTGCCTCATTACAGCAATAAAAACCCTAAGATAGAAACCATATAATAAAATCAGAAGAGCCAGGCAGTTGTAGCATGCACCTTTGATCCCAGCACTCAGGAGGCAGAAGCAGATGGATCTCTGTGAGTGAGTTCAAGACCAGCCTGATCCACAGAATACATTCCAGGACAGCCAGAACTACACAGAGAAACCCTAACTTGAAGAAAAAAGAAAAAGAAAATCCTAAGAACCTCTCTACTGAACCCTAAAAAGCTCACACATCTATGGGAAGTTATTAATTGCTGTAGAGATATGTAAATATCTACTTTCTTTCCTAGAAAGCCATGAGCTCCTTTAAGACAAAGATCTTATCAAATTGTTCTATTATCAGTACCTAGACCAGGCTCTGAATATACATCAGTGTATTAGTGGAGCTGAGTTTATGAGCAAAACTCAAACACAAAGCTATTGGACAAATACTGTCCTTTCTCCACATAAGAATACTGAACATGGGAGCCGCTGCCGTCGCCATGACCCACCAGCGAGAGCTTGCCCGCCAGAAGAACATGAAGAAGCAGAGCGACTCGGTTAAGGGAAAGCGCCGCGATGATGGGCTTTCTGCTGCCGCCCGCAAGCAGAGGGACTCGGAGATCATGCAGCAGAAGCAGAAAAAGGCAAACGAGAAGAAGGAGGAACCCAAGTAGCTTTGTGGCTTCGTGTCCAACCCTCTTGCCCT
>PVIH01007258.1:92022-102572 GCA_004025045.1 Sigmodon hispidus | reverse complement strand
TTGTAATAGCAAGAACCTGGAAACAACCTAGATGTCCCTCAACTGAAGAATGGATTAACAAACTGTGGTACATCTACACAATGGAATACTACTCAGCAGTAAGAAAAAATGATATCCTAAAATTCACAGGCAAATGGATGGATTTGGAGAATATCCTCCTGAGTGAGGTATCACAAACTCAGAAAGATAAGCAGGGGATTTACTCACTCATTAGTGGTCTCTAAACAAACAAACAAGAAAAAAGCCAAGCATGCCCAAGCTGCAAACCACAACCACTGAACAGCTTTGGATCAGAAACACCCTGAAATGACCCTTCAGATCCCACTCCACCTATAGGAACACCTGACTCACTCTTGAGGGAGCAGGGACAAAACTGGATTTTCCAGGAGTGGAGACTGAACTAAGCATTATTGGATCAGTGGGACCATGGGACTGTCTGCTGCCTGCCCAGGGAGGGGATGGGGATTTGTGGAGATGAAAAAATGTCCTGATGTGGCGGGAGGAGGAAGGGACCTTGAATAAGGATATACAGGGATAGAAAAAAAAATTCGGAGGGAAAGCTGAACACAATGTAATTTTATGTGTAGCAAATTATTTGCATTATCACCCTTGATAAGTCATGCTTATGATTTTTATTTTCTTTATAGTTATTGTTAACTTATCAGGATTTTAAATTCAATTTACTGTTTTTCTTGATAAATACAAAATAAAAAAAATAAAATAAAAAAAAATTTAGAGAACAAAGTTGAAGTGGCTTCTGGAATATATTAATTAAAAAAAAGGTTGTTGAGTTACAAGTATGAAGTAGCAAAATGTTGTGATCCCAGTATTCTTTCTTTGATAAATAGAGTTCCCGGGCTGGAGAGATGGCTCAGCCGTTAAAGGCTAGGCTCACAACCATAAATATGATAAATAGAGTTCCCATGATACCTTGTCTCCTTATACATGCTTAAAATTTGAAATGAGACATGCCTGCAACTTGCCTAGGATGCTCCAGTACTGAACACCCACAAGTTTTCTTCAGGAAAAGTTTGATCTGTCTTTTATAGGAAAGCAATGAAGAGAACCTTTAATATCAGCTGCAAAGAACTTGGATGAAAATTCCACATTCCCTACACACTGATGAGAGTGAATCACAGATTTTGGGGAGCGTTGCCTATATTAAAGCCAATGCAAAATTCAATAAGCTAGATTCAGGATTTGAATGATAATAAAATTGAGAGATAGAAGTAAAAATAAAAAATTGTATTTTGTGACACTCTGAAATTACTGTGCTGCATATCATTTACACATTAATATAGTCCCTTAATATTATATCATACTGTATATGATTTTAAACATTATTTTGCCAAATACTAGTTGTATACATATATAAACATTCAGGTTAATTTTAAACTTTATGAAATAAAGGAGCTAAACACTTTTCTTAGATTTTTCTAAAATCATGTACAAAAATTAATAAGGGCATATACACACATATATGTGTATATATATGTAAATATACATTATACATATATCATATAAATCTATTGTCATGACCACCTCGACCAGCAAGGAAGACACAACACCCAGGCTCTTCTTTCAGCAGTTTATTCAGGAACCTTGATTTCTGACTTCTGACGATGACTGACTGACTGACTGAGTACTCTGGGGAAACCTGCTAGTGGCCTAGATAGCCTCTGGGCAGCCAACCCTAGTGTGCCACGTGGGCATTGCCAATAGGCCCAGGTATACAGAAGCAAGCCAGATTCTCAGCCTAGCCATATATGGAATTGTTTGTCACTGAGAGCACTCACCATGTGGAAGGTGGAGGGCAGAAGCCAGTGCCATCTTTAAGGTGTTGCTGCATGCAGCTCCCTCCAATCTTTAAATATGTTCATGTGTATAAAATACTTCACATATCAGATACATAAATACAGGCATTTTTCTTAAAATCTGGATGGATAAAATCTATTGTACTTAAATGGAAAAATCCATATACAAATATAATCTGAATCTGACATCATAATTTTCTAATTCCTATTACATTAATCTTTTTATAAAAATAATAAGATTTCTAACATGGCTTCCAAAATATACACAAAGCATTTTGAAATTTGTGAAGGAAAGGCTTCAATCTTGATTGTGTGACTACTTAACACACTTAGTTTTTGATTTTCAAAATACACAATTACTCAAATCCAATGATGGTTGTATTCTGTGTCAGAATTTTTACTGTAGAACCTTGGTGTGTATATTTTCAAGTAGACTTCTCAATTGACTCAGAGTGGCAGGAGGGCAAGGGAGTTTGAACAAGGGGCTACATGGATAAAAAAAATGAGACTTTATACATAATAAAAAAGGGAAAAAAAGAAATTTCACCAGTGTCGTTTGCTGAAGATAACAGCATAGCTTGTTTTTCAATACTTTGGGAACAGTTTTTGAAGAACTACATAGAAACTGATTTTAACACAAGCACAGAAGCAGAAGTAGAGTTTGAAAACACTTCTGTTCTAAGGAATTTTAATCTGGGAACTGTTGTTAGTTATACTGAAAGTAATTGATTGGAATGGTTTTGGGGATTCTCAACTAGCACTAATTTAGGATCAAAATTATTTTGAGTCTATTTTCCATATCTTTAGCAGACTTTCTACATGATAACATATTGAATACATATGATAATCTTGAAATAACTGGGTAGCAACTGTCTTTGTGTTCTTGGCCCTAAGAATGCATCTTGAAGAGTAAGTCCTTCGGCTATACTCTCTACTCCAATCAAACAATGAACTTGTCATTATTTAAGTGCTTTAATAATAAAAAGGATTTTAAGCAGAGCATACCCCAATATATCTGAAGCTATGGGTCATGACTAATTTGGGATTACATATAAGATATCTTGCATATCAGACATTTATATTATGATTCATAACAGTAACAAAATTACAGTTACGAATGAAGAAGACACAATTTGATGGTTGGGAGTCATCACAACATGAAGAACTGTATAAAAAGTCACAGTGTTAGGAAGGTTGAGAACCAATGGTCTACAGGGAAAGAAAGTTGTTGTAGTAAGTTTCCCTGGGCCCCTTTGGGCCCGGAGGTTTGGACCTCTGGTCCGCGCGGCAGCTTTTATCCCCCAAAGAAATGAATCAGACACTTATATACTTTATACTGTTTGGTCCATGTCTCAAGCACATTACTGACTAGCTCTTTCATCTTAAATCAACCCATTTCCATTAATCTTCCCACAACGTGGCTCAGCCCGTGGCTCAGCCTATACCTCTACATGTTCCTCCTTCTGAGGTAGGATCGAGACTGACTAACTCCACCCTCCTTCCCCTACCTGCCTGCCTCTCATTCTCCACCCACTTCTACAGTGCTGTGCATAGGCCAAAACAGTCTTTTATTTACAGCATACAGAGAACACCTCCACCACAGAAAGTATTAAAATCTTTGTTTTTAAAATAAGTATGTTTAACATATCTACCACCAAGAAGATGTTCTCTGAGAACCAACCAGAGATTCAAACTTTTTTAAATTCTATCAAGTATCTATTATAAACAAACTCTTCTTCATTTGATCACTTTTTGCCCAAACAAATTTATATTTTTAAAATCTCACTGCATATTCTTAATCCAGTACAAAATATTGACACTTTCTCCAAGTTCTGACTTGTACCTCATTGTCTCTGTGAATAAAAATAAACCATATATGAACTATATTCTCTCATGTGTTGGTCAACATACTTCAATCAATGGTTCACTACAATAAAATGTTGAAATTTTGAATAGATTCAGAATGTATAAATTGTTTAAATAAACATTATGTTAATAATGCAACCCTTTGACTGACTATAAGTTACAGTATATGTTGTCTTCAGCAGCCACAATTTCTGAAGTATTATAATATGGTAGCCCCATCATATAATTTTATATTAATACTTTAGATTTTATATATGAATAGCATTAATAAGAAACTAATCAAGAATAATTGTCAGAGGTCTTTTTAACAGATGTGTGGATGTGACAGTTTTCAATGTACAGGGCATTGCTTTAGATGAACCTTAGTAGCATAGGACTGTTTCTCTTCTCTAAATTTTGCAAACTGTGGTTAAAAAAAATTAATCACTTTAAAGACAGACTTGTGTACAGGGCTTTAAGCACAACAGATCAAACCTGATGCTATGATCTTTATTTAAGTTTTGAAACTTAGCCAAGTCCATTATTCATATTTATAATTTAAAGAGCCACTGTGCTTTAGAAACATTCAGACCCCTCATGGTTGTATTAATATTTGATATTTGATTAGGTTAAGATGCAAATGTGAACCCTCCATATGCTGCTGAATAGCACAGGAACAGCAGGTTCCATGTGCCCAGGCCACCTTGGATCTCCCAGTGATAAATATTCACAAGCTCTATGAATAGCTTATCATCACTACCTGTGTTTTACCCTGCTAACCTTTGGGCCCATGATCAAATGTGTCACTATTTCTCAACAGCAGAAATTAATGATCTCAAAAATTATGTTTCTGAAAGTAAATTTTTTTCTAAATAAGTAGAATAAAATTTTGCAATAGTGTGTTTTTTGTCTAATATAAAAAGTATATACAGGAGTTACTGAAATACTAGTACTTCTTAGAGTTGGAAGAGAAATAGAAGCAATTGACTAGACTACAGTCTAAATTGCTTCTTTAAAAAATTCTTTGGTCAACTTAAAATTTTAAAATCATCTTCATATATATCACATCAAAATCAGTAGAAATAATACAAAAGAAATATATAGTAAGCAGAAAGATATTGATTATGGAAGCAATAATTTTAGATCTTCAGAGCTGATCTGTGAAATAATTTTCCAGGGAATATACATTTTAGACAATGTCCTTCATGAGCAAATGATTTATTATACTGAGGGAAAACAAGTTACATTTTGTGTGTAGAGAAAAAGAGAGTAGTCAGACTGCTCCATCATTAGACTCGTTTGCAACTTGGATGCTCCACGTTGAAGGCACAGCCATGCACAGAATAAATATTTTTTATGAATAATAAAAAAAAGCAAATAAAACAAATTGAACATTCTTATTTTCCTCTTCAGCACCCATTTTCTACCCATCAATGGTCCCCAGTTTTACAGGAGAAACAATGATGAGAGGAAAATTGTGGGCTACAGTACTTTAATGTGCCCAATGGGTAACACTGGAAATGAGCAGACACTTAGAATGATGCAAAGAGGTAGGTACACCTGGCAGTTCATCTTGGCTTGCAGGAACAAGTAGGCTTTCTATCTCCTCTACACTCATTAGAAAGTGAAATTCTGAAATCATTTTTTTTGCTCTCATGATAAGCAATATTTATGAAACTGACATGTTGAGGGGTGATTTCATGCAAAACTATGAGAAACAAACCCCAAATCTTGGTAACAATGAGGACAACACGACCAAATATTACTGATATTCATGATCTTGCCTAATTGATTCAGTTGTATATCTTTTAAAAAATCTTTGCTTAAGTAAAATGATACATTTTCTTATTTTTAGATAATGCATGATCATAGTTAAAGCAAAACCAAAGAAAAGATAATAAGCTAACCTATTCATTCATGCAATTAAAGTTTGTTTTTGTGCAAACATGTTGGTTATTTATACACACACACACTAGTCAAGGTCAAAGCATGTATGTTGTAGGAAACTATTGCATTTTATTTCTAAAACTTATGATCCTTTTGTAGCCCTATTTTCATTGTTTTGGTTTAATATTTTTAACTTCTTAACTTTTCCCTATGAGCCACGGGGGGAAGCATATTGGATTTTGCCTGCAGATTTTGCAAGGCTTATCTCCTGAAGAAAAGGAAACAATGGTATTCACTGTGGGCTTAGGAAGTGTTGTAGTCCAGGAATATCACTTTCCTCCAGGAGAGAAAGCAGTTCAAAAATTTTGTATCTTTTATTGTCTTATCCACACAACCACTTATAATTCTAAGTTATTCAATGCATGTATATTTTGGGCAAAAAGCTGTCACAAAATCTTGGAAACTTAACCTAGTGTTACCCTCGAAGTCTGAGGTACAGTGTTCCTCTGCACACTAATCGTCTGCTCACTTTATTCCTCTGGGCAGGTACACTATCATCATTTCCTTTCCCCTTTCTGTAGAATCAGTGAAGGCAGTGTATGCAAAACTACAACAGTTCATTAGAGACTTCATCATTAGTTTTAGACAACACCATGAGGTCTCTATAAGGTTCTACAGTCTTACTTCATCTTTGCAGTGAGTAGAACTCTACTGTGTGAATATGTTCAGAGCTCAAACCAGCAAGATGAAACAATACCGTAAAGCAACTAGAAGTATAGAAGTGGAGACAGTTATATGTTTAATGAGATCTTAATGAAGGCATTGATTATATGTGTCAGAATTTCCTAATGTCTTTATAGAAAAAAATGAGAATGAACATTTTTCAGAACTCTGATTTTCTAATATCAATTGCAAGTATTTTAAAAATAGTGATTTATTTTATTTTTTTTGTTTGTTTGTATATGTATATTTGGGTACCTTCTGAATCCAGAAGAAAAAAAACTGGATCTCCAGGAGCTGGTGGCTATGAATCCTCTGATGTTGGTTCTGGGGACTCAACTTCTCTGGGAAAGTAATGCTCACATGTAATTATTGACTAATCTCTCCAATGATGAATTTTTTTTTACTATTTGCTAAGTATGTATATAAGAATCTTAGTATTATATAATATGCACATGAAATTATGAGCATGCATAAGATGCTTATTTCTCTTGCAATAATAGCTTAGCATTGTAGGTTAGCTTGTGCTACAAGGTTTATGTGGTTGTAATCCATAATACCCCAAAAATTTAATAAAATCATGAATACATCTGATTATGTCTAATTTCTTTTTTTTTTTTTTTTTTTTTTTTTTAAACTTTATTTATTTACTTATTTGCCTTGGTGTTTGCCTGGAACTGGAACTACAGACAGTTGTTAGCTGCCATGTGGGTGCTGGGAATCGAACCCGGGTCCTCTGGAAGAGCAGACGGTGCTCTTAACCACTGAGCCATCTCTCCAGCCCCATGTCTAATTTCTTGAAGAAATTTTTAGTGGCTTAGTGTTAAGGACTTAGGAACTGAATCAGTCTTGGATCAATACTATGTTAACTAAAATATAATTAACTACTTAATGTGGTGCAAATCCATAGATCCATTATGAGACTATCTATATTTTGCTTCTTGTCTCTCATCTTATCCTTTGATTTAAACATCCTCTAAAGTCCTCCGAAATTTTGCCTGACAGTTCTCAGCAAAGAGTTGGAATATGCCACACAAATTTTGAAATTACATTGCTCTGATAAGTGTTATTGTTGCCTGCTTTTGTCACTGATTCCCTCATTTTCTCTTGGTACCCAAGGTGTCTGACAGTTCTCTGCCACAGCCACTTGCAAGCAAGCCAAACCAAGAACTATCTATGCATCATCTTTCCACAAGCTTTTATCTTCTTGGCCTCTCTCTACTTCTAGTCTAGTTACTATTAAGAAATTTCCAGATGACTTCAATCTGAAATTTCAGAGGGAATAAAAACATATCTTTGATTGTGGACTTGTCATTTTCAAGGAAAACACAATGATATTGAGAGTAACATTGATTTATAGGTTCACTGAAAAAGTACTATAATTCCTTCTTCATATACCTATGATATTCAGATTAGCATGATGTAGTAGCATAGAATACTGTAGACTTTTATATATGATCAGTTCATTATGACTAGCTAATTTTCTTAAGCTGAATAGTTTTCTTAGACCCCCATGTGGTTCTCTGTTTTGCCAGACAACTGCCTTCTAAGTGTTCTCTCTCCCCATTTTTTTTTACATATGTCCATGACTTCCTATAACAAAACAGAAAATAATTTAGAATGACAGTTCACATTAGCCATTGAGAATTCTGCTTAATAAGTTTATAGTCTACTAGAATACAAATAGCTATCTCATCATAATGTTCAGGAACATGAAGCTATAAGCATTTTCTTTGGCAGAATACTAAAAAGTACATCCAACTCAGTAAATACTTAGATTTAATCCACAGTTAAATTCATCCTGAACTGACTTTCACTGTGGATTCTGGAAATGAGATATTTAGGCTTTACCCCCATAGACTCCCCTTCAACTATCCCCAGTATAAATTCCTTACATTTCCCCTACTGTGCTCTATTTATGGTATTCTGTTCATTGTATCCTGGATCATTAGTCTCCAAAAGCAAATGGAGCTGATAGATGAAATGATTATGTTTTATCAAGAAGTTTGAAAAGCCAGCCTCAAATTTGTGGCATTATGATAGTGTTAATATATCTAAATTCTTCCCATTCAAGTGAAATTTAAAAACATTCACTAATAAATGCTTAATTTCTAGTTGTTGTTGTGTTGTTGTTTTTCTCAACCCCTTGGAATCTAGTTTTCATCTAGATAAAAAGTCTACCAACATGCTAGCCTCCAAGTACAAATGATAATTTCCAAAGAAAATGTTCTTGCCAGTATCATGTTCTTTCCTTGGAATGTCTCTGAATACATAATGTGTGCCAAAGTGATGGGTGTAGATGGCTGTGCTGGTTAGCAAACATTTTTTACTCATAACTGCAGTTAATTAGATAAGGTTAGATGTGAAAATAGAAGAATATTTCCTTTGCTTAAGGAAATTGTATTGTGTTTCAGGAAATTTGTAATTAGGAAACAGAAGTAACTTGTTATAGAAGATGAATAAGAGGTAGTGGTATGGTGAGACAGGGTCAAGGTCATTATGTTCTAAGCAGAGGTATACTCTCAGCAAAAGGATGCAGACAGTGATGTTCCCAGAAACAATAAGTTGATAATCTATTAGCCTCTATAGTCACAGGAGGCAGCTGATTTTTTACTACTTCTGAATATGCAGAGTTTTAATCATTGTACAACTTCCATCTTTAGCAAATACACTTAGTAATTTAGGAAATTTGTGTTGATTACTTCTCCTTCAAATGATGCATAATATTATATTCCATTGTATATACAATCTATACAGTAAGGGTAGTAAGATAACAAATTCAAGCAGAAATTTGTTTGTCTCCAAAAAATAGTGAAACCAATCTTTTATAGCCAAGCATTTTATACTGACTTCTACGTGACATTAACTCAATTCTAGTCCTTGACTTGTGCTTAGTCACAGTGGAAAATGTGAGTCAAGTATATCACTTATTCTTGTAAAATACCAATTAGAATCCAAGCAGGAATAAACTGACATCTGCCAAAAAGGTGTTTTGATTATCAGTTAAAATCATCTCACTTTTTTAAAATTATTTGATGATTTTATATCATGTACCCCATCAAACTCAATTTCATACCCACTCTTATGATCTACCCATTTACAAAAAGGCCCATTCATGCTACTCATTTACTTACTGGAGCAAAATTAAACTTCCTGTGGCCAGCCTCTTAAAGAAAACGACTCCTTCCTCATCCATACCCTTGACAGAGGACATCAATGCACAAGTGAGGCACTGTGTCATTTAGCTATGTTCTAGCCTTGAGTTCTTGTATACAATGACATCTTATTTTTTTAAGTCCACTAACAAGTGAGTATATCTAATGCTTATCTTTCTGTGTTTGTGATACCTCAAAACCTTGTATTATTTCTGATTTTTCAGTATTCATTTTGATAAATACATCATTGAACAAGGAAACAGCACAAAGCAAATGTTTTTAGGACATCTGCTGTGTCAAGAAAATGAATTAGTTATCATGTATCTTTCTGTAGTTAGCATTAGAAAAATACACTGGAACTACGTAACCAGTGATGATGGTATTAAGAAGAAAATTGTGATACATACCTGAAAGTTCATTTGTGTTTTGTTAGTATGGAACTGAAATAAATAACAATTTTACTGAATAAGACTACAAATGATATGTACTTCCTAAGTCATAAACAGAATGCATTGACCAGCACATGAATGCTCATTCCCTCCCTTTGTGGAAGTTTGAAGACCCCCAATTATTCCTGGTTTCCCCAAAAATTGAAGGTCTTAAATTTATTGCATGTGAATATATGCTTTAGAAAGAATGAATGAATTTCTGTTCTTTTGTGTCCTACAACATTTTACTGGTGCCCATGGCATGGCCAGGGCACAACAAAGAATCAGTTCATGAAAAAAAAATGCTAAAGCTAATGCCTCCTATTCATAAACATTGGTTATGTAAAAAAGCCTGACTTTAGATTTTCTAGGTCAAAATATAATGTAATGAATGTTATGATCTTCTAATTATGATGAGCAAAAATTTGCAGATTGTCATTTTACCCTAAAAACTAATCACTAGGTTAACCTAGAATAGTGCATTGAGCAAGTTTATAAAAGACTCCAAATCCCTCCATTTGCCTGTGAATTTTAGGATATCATTTTTTCTTACTGCTGCGTAGTATTCCATTGTGTAGATGTACCACAGTTTGTTAATCCATTCTTCAGTTGAGGGACATCTAGGTTGTTTCCAGGTTCTTGCTATTACAAATAATGCTGCTATGAACATAGTTGAGCTAATACCTTTGGAGTGTGCATGT